>OY720148.1:8421854-8552239 GCA_963082955.1 Cheilosia grossa | reverse complement strand
CGCAGGGATAACCGTGCGATGGAGACAAGGTACCATTGAAATTCATTTGAATTCCTCAAGACCGCTCGTGACGTGTGTTGTTGTGCTTGTGTGGGTTTCCCGGTAGGAAGTTGTTTACATGGCGACTTGCGGGCGACGAAGAAAACTTAAGTGTCAGGTGGGCAGGTGTCAAAAAGTGCGTATTCGGGCAAGACACTTTCAAAATGCTTGCCCGCCAGCGTTAATTTGTTCAGCTTAATTTGGCAATTTTATAGAACTGCGTAATTAGAAACGGGTAAACTGTGACATACATTTCACCTACAAGGTGTCATTAATTCGAAGTGGATCGGTGTGGCGGGTACACTCAACCAAGCGCGAAGGTGCACGCTGTCACACTCTGAGCATGTACACTGAATGTTGTCTTGAGGCCAGTCTGGCAGTTCATTAAATTCGTCACCGTAAAGGTTGATACTGCTAAATATACGTCACAATTAGTCCTAATGACTGAGAGTGCTCCTAAACTGTTGGGTTTCGCTTTGAAGCAAATGGGCGTACCGTACAAGTGCGTTCGCCGATTAACTCGGGATACACTATAAATCTTAATTATTTTCGAGCAGAATAATTGCCGGCTCAGACGCTGCCAGCTATGTACATGCAAACACAAATGTAATTGAAGGATGTCGTTTGTCATTATACTATTGGTTGCAGGTGAAGCTATTAGGCGGAGAAGACGTGAATAAAGGCGGAGGCGGCTGTATCAATTAGCGCTTGTAAGTCGTTTTGAAACTACAACTTGGGGTAGATTTATGGGCCTTAAAAACTGTCAGTTTCCTATACGGTAAAGAAAGAGCTGTATTTTATTTCCTGGCCTTGCGGTTAATGCGCTGTGCTACTGAGAGAGCGGCCTATCAGGTCTCAAGTTCGTACCCCGGAAGAACACCAATTAACTCGTTTTCCACTGCAGCGTCTCTCGTAAACGTCCGAGATTAGTATTGTCCAAGAAAGCCTACTTAATTCAGACGTTGGGACTCTCGGCACCAAATTGTAGGCCCCTACCAGTCGTTCGAAAAGTAAAAACTCACACAGAAAATAAGAAACAACCCACGCTTGGTTGTGAGAAGATAGACCTAACCTAAGGTACTTGTAGTTCGGTCTCCGAGGACTTATGGAGCAGCCTCAAAAAACGAATGGTTGTGAGAAGCTGGACCTAGCGTACCTATGGACCTTTTGTTTCAACTCTTTGGTTTCTTTTTTAGCCGAATGTTGTCTACTGATTTTTTTTTTTCAGTCAATGAGATCAAATTCAAATTAATCACCATACAAATTAATTTCAACGTGTAGGTTGGATCTTATAGTTGTTGGTAAGCGGCCTCACCAATAATCAGCTTAAGTCAGCTTAAGCAAGGACTCCACACTTTCCAAAATCCCTTTACCAATAAACAAAAATTTATTCGCCAGGATGTCGCTAGGAGTAGGGTTGAGAAAGCCATGTTTTTCTCGGACATTAGCTTAATCACTCCTCCCTTAATGTCATTTTGAAGAAAAGTGTTGCCCAACCGTTCAAAATGAGGGTATTAAATTTCGTAACATGAGTATTTACAATTTCGCAGAATCTTCTCTATAAAAGTGAACGGCACCGATCTGTTTGTTTTCAAAACTTATCCGATCTGATATCCATCGAGCCTGTGGGTATTCTGAGAGTACTCCTAGCAGTACATGAAAAGTTTCGAATTAGGCGCGTGGCAGGGCCAGTACAAAAAACACAAATTTTTGGTAAACGAAAATCTTAAAACTTAATATCCTGGCACCTGTTGCCAAATTTGGTACACAAATCTTATCTTACCAGACTTGGACGTAATTGGACAACGGGTTGTGCAATAACAAAAAGAAAACAAATTTTGAAAATGATATTTCCCGACATTCATGGAAGCTAAAGTTGTAAATTTTCGGGCATCGATTTGTGTCGCCGTTTCAAAGAAATGTGCCAACAAGTGGCAGATGCTTCGGAACAAACAGATTCAAAACTATATTGGCAGACATTTTTGGAAACTTTGAAACTAAACAAGAAATACAGGAGTCTTCCAAGGTGTATGTGCTTCTCGAAGTCAAATTCATTATCTGATGATGAAAATAAGATTACAGACAAATTCGCTCAATTTTGTCAATCAGTACCAACTAACAAGAATAATTCCAATATTCGCTCAGTTATGGAATGCGTGATCTTAGCTACTTATTCGAGGTAGAAAATCAAAAAAAGTGGTCCAAATTATAAGAATTATGAGGGAGGGATGGAGTGGCCCCAATACTTAAAAAAAAAAAACCCAAATTTGCTTCAATTCGATTTTGTAACATTTTTAATAAGTCAATTGTGTGCCTTCAGTTGCGCCCTTTAACTCGCTTAAGGTGTCCTTCTTCTTGATCCTGATACAGTAGGAAACTTTCCAATGTCATCCTATACAAAGGCAGACGCTTTTGACAAGGATGCCGCGTATCGACTTGGACTTCTTGGGTTCTCAGTGATCTCTGTGTTCAGTTTGCAAATTTAATATCGCACTGCTTGGTAAAGAGAGCCCACCTTGCAGCGATTCGCGAAATAAAATCCCAACCTAAATCAGGGCTCATTGGGGAGCGTTTTCTTTTTTTTTGAATTTTGTTAATTCTTTGGCTGGCATTTCCCAACACCAGGGCACACAAATTAATTGAAAGCAAGAACCGCATCAAGTGGAACAATGACCGTAATCAGTCTACCTGGATTTATCTGCAGCCCGCAACCACTAGCAGAAATACAAAATGTGGAACCGCTCTCGCGAATAGCGACACAGACGCGTTGTTACATCATCCACCTCCGGCGTAGAAATTACAGATGCAAAACGTAGCTAAAAATAGATTTTTCAGCGGAATTGCTTTCACGGAATTAGGGAGCGGAAAATGAAGTTTTAAATGAAAATTTCAAAATTAATGGAATTGTTTTTCATTTTTCTCTGTGGAATATTATTTCGCCCGTCCGTTTTCAAGAGCAAAATAAGGACGACGACGCGAAGCGAACAAAATAGGGTCAACACTGGAAAGTTTTTGTCTTGTGGTATTTAGTAGTCCAACGGACTGCTATATGAACAGGATATTATTTGGCGATGTTAACGCGCTATCCCCTGACAGTTCTTATTTTTAGCTCGACCTAGTCGTGTCATGTAGCGAACATAAATAAGCAGCCGAGTGGGCAAAATTGGGGTTATGATTTGGAATGTCCTTTCTTTGGTGTGTGTCTGCTCTGCATATGGCTTTAGTCATAGTTTGGCTGTATAGTTTGTTTCAATTGAAATTTCATTTTTGTTCGAAGCGATGATGGTCTGCTTGTTGGTCTCATTCCGGGTGGGGCAATATTTGTGCTGTGCATGGATTTTAATCAAAATGGATTAGGGTCAGATGTGCATTGGTTTTTTTTTTCTGCATCCTCTGATAGGAAATTGTGTTGGTCAATAAATTTCAGTCTATTGACAACTTTATACAATTGTGATGATGATGATTGACTGTATTGCTGTGTTCTCATAAATTGACTTTCCGGCACAAAAGTTGTAGCTACTCTCAGAAGGCACATCGTCTAGGCTGGGGCTTAGTGTAATCCAGGCAAAACACTAATCGATGTCGATGAGTAACGAACTGTTAAATATGTTGGTTTAGTGAAGCAAATCGTTCAGTTGTTCTGTATTCACAGCGAAGGTTTGTTTGGTGTAAGCGGTTCATTGGTTTTTCATCGACGCATAGTTAGCAAGAATTATCCGTTGGACTAAGAAGTAAAAAGAGACAAGTTGGCAGGAGGTATTAACTTTGACTCCTCTGGACAATATACACGGTGCGCTATCTTTTATGTCGGTATGTAAACATTGAATAACTTGGACATTTATCAACCGAATGACTTGACTTGACTTGACTTGACTTGACTTGACCTGACTTGACTTGACTTGACTTGACTTGACTTGACATCTTTTTGAAACGCCAGTTCAGTCCAATTTTAGCCAAAAATATCGCACTGAAATAGTGATTACACGACTGAAAATAGTCGTTCAGTTGTGAAATTAGTCGTTCAGTTTCATTAACTCAATTGTCCAAAATATTGCGGCCAACAAGCACCGTCTGACGATTCGTCGTTTGTAGCTGAATTTCGTTGAGCATTGGGCAGTGAAAGATCGTCGAAATGCCGTTTGCTGACGCCCAAGACGTTCCAAGGATCTGGTAAGAGAGAGTGTTGCAACGAAAACTCCCTGGAAGTGTGATGTCAAAAAAAAATTGCCGAAATTGATTGGCCACCTAGATCTTCAAATTTGACTTGAGGTTCGCTTCGGGTAACAGAGATGGCCACTTGATTGAATTTAAGAACAAGTCCAAAAAAGGACAAAATTAAATAAAAATACCTCATATATGGAAATTGGTTGTTTTAAAGTTGTTAATGAATTTCTAGCCCAAGCTGACATAATTTCCAAGTTTTTTTTTTGTTTTTAGCATGGGCCACGCACCGTTGTCAAGTCGCGTCCATATTTTGCGAAGTAATATTTAAGTAATATTTTAAGTTTAAGGGTGTTGAGGATTTTTGATTTTTAAAAAGCGCCTGGATTTTTGTTGCCCTACGTTTTAGAAAACAACTTCTTTAGAACTATCATCAGATCTCGTGTAAACCCTGATCAAAAAAGCTTTTTTTTTTTTCTTATTTGGTTTCAACCTTGCTCGAGCTGAGTAGTTTTCGAATCGAATTACAGCTCATTTTATAAAATCAATTTCACGCTCTTGTCTCATAAAAAAATGGATCAAATTTCTGAAGACTGACATTTATATTGATCTCTTCGAGCAATTATTTGATTTCAATTTTGAACTTATGGGAACTCCTCTGGACTACGTTTTGAATTTTCAGCGTCTACATTTTAAGCCTAGGTACGTTTTAGAAGACCGGTTTATTAGAACTGTCAGAGTCTGGGTTCTAATCAAGTACATTTTTAGGCAGCTAACAATAAATCATCAAAATGATACACCTTGAAAATTAGAAGTTTTGAGAGCTCTTTCCAATTCAGTCTCCACAAATTTAATGAGAACTAACGATAGTCAAAAAAATAAATCATAATCGGCCAGAAAATAACTTATTAAGCTCCTCAAAATGTTAAATACGATATCGGCCAGACCAGTATTCCAAGACTTTGAAGACAGTTTTCACCTTTTTTTAACACCAAAGCCAAAGGTAATAGACAATTAAAAGGTAATTTCCTAATTCCTTTTTGATAAACTATCTTTTTAATTCATAAGCAACATTTTAAGACTATGATTGAGTTCGGCAATCAAGTTTAAGTGGTCAAAAAAAGCAAAAGAACATTTTTTCGGTTTCGTTTTACTGTATAACTAAGTGAAATTTACATTGATTTTAATATTTAAAAATTCAAAGTGTGTGAGGCTTTATTTACAAGCTTGATAAAAAACGCATAACATAGACATATAAACATATACAAGGATCCGCTAACTGAATAATATAAGAGTTTGAATTTGAAACAAAATGTCAAAACGTAGAAGTTCGATTGGGTGTTTTCTTTCATTTAGTACGAACATTTTTTATTCTGAACAAACTGATGCAATTTCAGTTTTTACCCTTTTTTAAGATTGTCCCTCAATTCGCGTTTTTCATTAAAAAAAAAAAATATTTTGGCGTTTTTCCTCACAATCTGGGATCACTGGGCCAGGCGATCATCGTCCCACGTGATCTACTCACTGATTGTATTAACCTCAATTTTTTTTTTAGCATTTTTGTAAACATAGACAACACATCAAAATGGACGCTTTAATCAAGTCTGACAAATTGGGGACGTTGGGATTTTAAGTTGAGTACGTCTGACAGCTGACTGCCGTGATGTATTTCATTTTTTATTAGTCTAGTGTGATCACGTGAATATTTATTTCAGTTGACGTTTATATGGATGCCTTTTCTGACTTTAACGCCTTTTTCACTTATATTAGGCACATGCCTTCATATGACCCACACTGTGGCCGTTTTTATCGTCTAAGCTTGCAATGAACGGAGAAGTTCCGAGCGACACAGTCGTGCACTTTGATTTTTGTATTTTTTTTTACTAAATTATTTGAATAAAATATTCAATTTTCAACTGCTTTTCGAAAACTTTTTAAAAAACAATTGCAGAACCTCCTGATGCTCGTAATTACATTTTCCATCCAATTCTTCGAAAAAACAAGTCCCATTTATACAGAGCTCCTGAACTACTTGGAAAATGCTTATTATATTATTATATCAAGATGTTTTTTATCCTCAAACTGGTAGCTACTTAATAAGTACTCTAAAAGGACATGAAAAACTAAAAGGAATACACATTCAACCCTCCGGTATTGAATGCCACCTCTCAAAACTGCGCGCATCATATTCTCAACATGACCCAGCTACCCCGATGAAGACTAATTTCAATTCACACATAAAATTGAACAAAAACCATAAATTGTTCGTTCAGCTTTGGAATTTCAAAACAACACCTTCCAGTATATAATATCAGGACGAGAAAAGATTACAAACAAAACAGGATCGTCTAAGTGAATTGTCATGCATGCAAACTTTTACATCTGCTGGCTGGCATAAGGTGCATCTTAATTAAACTTCAATGAGTTCACCTTTATGCAGTCATCCGTTCTGTTTGCGACGAGAGCCACCTTCACTCATACTAACTCGGCTAGAGGCAAAAGTTGGGGGAAAATTCATTAGCACCATGTTTGGTGTTTGCAAGTGAATTTGCAGACATTCTTCAAAGCGGCAGCGTTGAGGATGAAGCTGTTACCATGGTTAAGATGTCTAATGCATTGCTCCGAAAGTTCAACTTTCGAGATCCTTGTTTACATATACTTGGGAGTTATTGTATGTGCAACTCTTTTATGGGGGTATACACAGTATACTGAGACTCACTGCCATCGGAAGTAGAGTGAACAACAAAGTTATACCTTTTGCTGGCGGAATTAGGAGTATGAATAAGCCAGAGAGGGATTCATCGGAAATGGAGAAAAGTTGAAGTGGCACGTGTCGGGTGGAACTTTTCAAGTGATTTCAAACATTCAGGGTGTGTCTAGTAGTTAAGGATACTGCAGCAGGGACGGTTCTATATTAATAGGCATGCTGTTGAAATTTTGCTAAAGGAAGTGGGGCGAAATGGAAGGTAGGTAGGTGCTCATGGAGAAGCTAATATGACTACTTGAGGGTGTTACACGATGTGGAGGATCGTCAGGAAAAAATCGCCAGTCATGCAGAAAAAAAAAACTTTTTAATCACTTCTCTAAGGGAAATCGGAACTATAAGGCTTCAACTTGCAGGTAGGATTACTTTTAAAAATTTTGGCATATCTATGTATGTTGCAAAGTTTGCCTGCCCTATTTAGTTAAAGGATTTTTGGAATAGTAATCTCTTACTGTCAAGTGTGTGGACGTAATGGACCCAAATGATGGCACCCTACCTATCGACCGTCAAGTGGGTAGGTAGCTGATGTTTCCTGGTCTGTCTTGTAGGGCACTCATGAGAGATAAAACGCCATTAAGTTACTCTGAATATTATACCCATGGAATAGGCATAGGTCAGGGATAGGAATAGTGAAGGATCATCTCTGCATGTCTGTCAGACAACGTTTTGGGGACAAGCTTTACATTATGCAAGAAATATTCAATACACACTGGTTTAACCAGAATTGACGGATTCATTTTTGACTTGGTACCTCTTTCGGTAGCTTATTTTGGCAGATGATGCCAGGTTCCTAGATGAGCGATTTCAAAAACTTGGAGATGAGCTCAGTAAGGAACTGACAATAAGATGGGCTTTCGTATAGCGAAGTGACTTACTTGTTTTGGAATAATAGGATTGCTTCTTTAGAGTCGAAACAAGAAACAAAAGCCTGGCCATCTTGTCCTTCAAGAGTTCAGCCATCGGGCAACCTTTGTCAAAAAAAAACTTAGTTTTGGGTGTCACCTAGAGCTTAGGAGTATCAATCCCTTTGAAGGGCAACCAGCAGCGAATTGTTAACGGCCTACAATATGACCTAGAATATACGCATAAACTATAAATTTCGGGTTCAGAGTCTGTCCTCGAGCGGTACAAGGCAGATTTTACATATCACCACGATCCACGCAGCCCACGCAGTCTCTCAGGGCAGAGAGATCGAAGATTCTCGAAGCAACATCTGGGGCTTTATAAAAAGGTGAAGCAACCAACTGAATGGAACAGTGAAGGAAAGGTTCAAATTAGATGGGTTTGAGCAGCATTTCCAATAGCTAAATCGGCATCATGTACAAAGAGAGAGAGAGAAAAGACACCATCCCACGATCGGTTGATAAGAAAGAGATCGGCTTCTCTATATGAAGGCATATAAGCAACAAGGCAGCCCCGGCTCTGATGGCTCATCAAATGAACAACGTTTTTATCGACTTATTTGAGTGCTCAAGGAATCAGCTTTTTTATATGAAAGAAGGAAAGAAATGGCAAAAAAAAGTGCACGACTGGGTCAAGCCAAACTTTCTCGTTCATCGAAAGTTTGGTTAGTTGTTTTCTTATTTTCTCGCGAACGTCTGACAAACATCCGAGAGTATAACTGTCTTAAAAGAGCTTCTCAATTAGCCGTTTGGAATCGGCATAAAATTGTAGATCCCTTCCATTCGTTCCAAAAATGAAACTCACACAAAACGAATGGTTGTGAGAAGCTAGGCCTTGGGTCCCTACGGACCTGTTGCGCCAACTATATAAATAGGTAGGTAAAAGTCTGAGAACCGATGCTAGATTAAAGAAACGCTTCATGAAATATACGAATAGTGTTATATAAAACCCACTTTTGGGTTATCCATCTGATACGGCAGTATAAATCAAATAACAATGAGAGTTTTTGTAAGTTGAAGCTCTCAGTAAAAGGCAATTGTCGCAAGTTCTGGTAAGAGACTTGAAGCCTCGACTGTACTATATTAAAACTCGTACACTTTACAAGATTTTTGGGTGCAAAATGAGCAGCAGTTTCTGTTTTCTAATCTATTAGAGCATTTTTTTATTTTTAACTGGAATAGATTAGTGAAGCTGGTTTAAGGTGTCCATGATTTGAAGTAGGGTTCGTATTAGACTGATATCTTTACATAAATATATTTGTAAGATTTTTGATATTTTTTTTTTTTTTTTAATTTGCATTAGAAGTTATAAACCGAATAAAAAAATGAAGTGGGAGTTGCTGATTGTATCAAAATCCAAGTGGTTGGAATTATGTTAAGGTGCATATTCAATATGGTAGAAAAAAAGAAGAAGTGGGTAATATTTGCTTAAAATAAGTTTTGCATCGCTATTAGTGTATTTTTAATGGAAGTGCTGTATTAAGTTAAATAAAAACATATGAGTACAGATTTGAAGCTTTTGGGTAGTCATTTTTGAGAGATAATTAAAAAGCTGATTTATTTGAATTTGTTGAAAAAAAAAAAACTAAGTAGGAGATCTTATTAAAACAGTAACAAATTCTTCAACATTTAGTTCGAAAAATACTATTGCTTAATTATTTAGCTGAAAACTGAGTATAAGTTATTGTTCGGAATGTAAGCATTACTTGGTTTTATTGAAATCGAAATTGGAGTTTTCGAGATATGAGCTGTTTCTAAAATAAGCGTTTTCGGTGATTCGGATTGAAAATTAAGGGCATAAAAATTCGTGAAACATCAATTTTACTCTAAGTATCCATTTTGGTCAAAATCGTTAGTGGCGTTTTCCGATAAACGAAAGATAACCAAATGTTTAAAAGATCTATATAAAAAAGATAAAAACTGAGTTTGCTATTAAGTTCGAAATGACCTATAACCTCAGAAATGAGTTTTTGTTACAATCGTAAAGACCGTTTTCGAGATACGTATTACCAAATTTAAAAAGTACCGTTGTCAAATATTTTAGCGTGAATCTGATTATGCAATCATGTTAACCTCACACACTTAAGCTAAAATATAAATTTTTGTCGAAATCGTTAGAGCCGTTTTCGAACAAATCAAACTGGTATGAAAATTTTGTACGGGAGATACCAATAATATTGAGGTTACCATGCAAAAAAACGGCCCCCTACTCCCAATCCGAAGTTTGAACGAAATCCGGGCAGCCATTTAGGCTGTAGGCACCGGGACATACGGACAAACGGATAGAAATTCGAGTCCCACTTTTTTGAGTTCCTCTATCATCGTTATATCAGAATTGAATAACATCTCCAGTTCGAAATTTTGTACGAATACAATATCTTTCTCTTACTACGTAATCGAGAAAGTTAAAAATCCAATTGTATTACTTGAAGCAGAAAAACACTCAGAAATGTCGAAGAGACTCATCCAAGCTATTCCAAACAAGACTGAGATTTGATATGTGACTTCCTTAATCCTGTTTTGGAGCAGGTTGGTGTCAACATAGAAGGTACTTTCTTTACCAGATACGTGTAGCTGGGGTATGTATAAAATATCGTCTTCGAAAAATAAATGAAGGCCTGTCCAATGTCTGAGAAAAGCCTGCACTATAGACAGCTTTAAGTCAATAAATAGATAATTAATAATAAGGAGTTCAACCACTGCAGAGTATATCACCAGCTGCTCCACAAATAGCACTCCAAGGTAGATCTAATATAGAGTAGTCCTGAAAACCACCCACCATTAGTATGGTAAGTGTAGCCTATGTGGGGTAGGCGGCCTAGAAGCTCTCAACAAAGGTCACCAGCAATAAGACGTTTTTGATCGAAATTCAAAAAGAGGCATGACTTCATATCAGCCTTTCATACCTGCCCTCCGTCTATGTAAGTATTAAACATTTTCCCTCTTATACAACTCACTTTACCCTGCAATTTAGAATCTTTTAATCACCTTCATGGTTCAGAAAAATTTGCAAACATCGATTTAATTTTCATTTTCCATTGCATTGTCCTCCGAAGAATGAGAACCAGCTCTATTCAAACGAGGAAACGCAAAAGATAACCGAAAGAGAAGCGGCGAACAAGCACACCCCTTTCACACTGTACCATCGTCAGCAGTAAGCTGATTACACCCCAGCAAACTGCGAAAAATCTTCTCTAACACAACAGTTGCACTACCCCCCACACTAGTCAACTTCATATAACAATAAAATTATGGTCCCGCTATTGGGTGCACCGAGGGGTACACAGCAACTGCAAGAAAATAAATATAATACCCCCGTTATTGCCTGTCTAGTGATTTACTGCTTTCAAAGGTCCATTGTCGCAATCGTCCTGGCTAAGCAAATCTAACAATTGGTCCTGTTCCCGCATTCCACTACACTGCGACAGACATTATACACTCATACACGAGTGCAAATTGAGTCAACGGTCGGCACAAGTTGCTGCGCATCATCATCCGTGTCGTGGGGTGCAAGCACAAAGCAAATAAATTTCCCGTGCAGTGTGACAGCAGCAAAAGGACGACTCAACCGAGGCTCATCGTTCAACAATAATGCAGATTCACCTTGCCACTTGTTTGGTGGATGAATTGTATCTACCCCGAAACCAGGAGTTCGTTAAATTGGTGGGTGCTGATTGGGGGCATGCAAATAGAATTAGGCGGGACATGCAGGCGGTCTCAGCGACAATGTTTCTGCTCATAGCACGAAAATCATCACAGGATAGAGCTGGAGGTTTGTTTTTGCATCCTATTTTGTATGGCAGTGTTGTTTTGTATTTCATATCGGGGGAGGGGAGGAATATCCTTCGACCGGTGTGCTATAAGGTGATGATCGAGGTTTGTTTTTACAGCCCGAGGGCGACAAGGATTTTAGCTGTGTGGTTCATCTTTTTGGAAATCTACAATGTAATTATCCTTCTCCAAAGCATTCAAGGTGCTTCTAGCTCATGTGACGCATCACGGCATCGGTAAGTGGGTTTCTAGCGATTTTATTCAAATTGCTTTCACGGATTAGACAATTCGGTTTGAAGGGAATTTAAAAGATCTTCCTAGAGGTGCCGAAGACGAAGAAATATCGCTCTCTCAAAGAGGAGAAAGATAGTAGGAAAAATACTTTGGTCCCACATTGGGCGCCAACTCAATTCGTTTCCTTTGACCCGTTGGTTTTAATCTGATGGAAGGCATGGATCTAGCACTTACCTCTCGATGGGTATCAACCTTTACATGGCGTTAAAGATGTCATTCTGACATTAAAAGCTTGTTTAGAAGATCATGCTTTAAAAGAAGAAAAGTGTCGCTTAAAAGGTTCAAAGTAGAGATCTATGGAGCTTCGGCAATTGCCCTTTTTGACGCCAGGGACTCTAGAGTGTAGGTCCTATTTGTCATGAAACTGACTGTCGTCTTCCCTCTATAGAAGTATGACAGAGACATCGCACCTTGACTGTTTAGTATCGCGAACGAAAAACAGCTGCTAACTGAATCGAAGCTTCATTGAGACGTACTGTCCTCATTTAAAAGAAACTTAACTCAACCTCGATTTGGATCTTTTTTAATGAATAACAGTGCAGTTTTGTCGGTCTTTCAGTAGTACAATTGGTTGGACCTATAATTGCAGAAAATCCTTGTTAACAGTTCAAATGCCTGACAAGTATTGTTCGTACGCAGGATTTTTTTTTTTTGGGTGGGGGAGGGTCTGAGACTTAATTTTGAGATAAATTGTATGCAAATGGAATCCATCAAAGAGTTTTTAACAGCTCTCTGAGCAGTTGGGCTAGAAGTTTTGGGGGGCGCAAGACCCTGAGCTCCTCCCCCTGCGTACTCCACTGCCTAACAGTCAGCTTGGTCCGCTGGCACCCCTCTATATTGACTATAACGAAGTAAAGGACATTTTGCACGTTTCAAGTTATCCTACTTGCTACTTATGGATTTCGTCAACATTCAGCTCTTTTTAAAGCGCAAGCCACCATAGAGGTTGAGAGCCTTATGGAAGATCCAAGAAATGTAGCTGAGGTTTATTTCCATTTGGTAGAAGAGATTCTTTATTAAAAATACTAATAATCAATAATCCTTCCAGAGCGGCGTGCTGGAGACCGTACTGGAGGCCGCTAGCGATTGATCACGTCGGCTGGATGGCTATGGTGGTTGAGTCCACCACAATACAGGCAACATAAAAGGAGCACTCAAAGAAGCACTTAGAGAAAAACCCCAGTGCACAAGGATCTAATGTTAAAATTACGAAACGAACATTCCCAGACAAAGTGAATGAATACCAACAAGTTCAAGCAAGACACTGTTCAAACCCTCCGATCCATTTAATTTTGCATTTCTTGTACCGTCTTTTGTCACAGAATACTATAGCAATATTTGTTGTCGAACATTGCACAATGTGCGTCGTGCAATCAAGATTAGTACGTATAAACTGGTTTCTGGTTGGTTACATATTTGACAACGTTGCTGATATAAAAACAGAAATAATTTTATTTCAACATGGTTATCTTGTTGTCTTTCCATCTTCCTGATTGCAGTGTCAATATGGCAATGTTGCTGTATCGCTCGTTTCAGCACAAGCAGATCATCGTGCAGTCGTCATATCCATCTATAACTCATACGGTTTATATATGATCGCAGTGTCAATATAAAACTGGTTGCTATATATGAAATTGACTTACTGGAGAGGCATAAAAGTTGAGGCCCCACGTTCACCCCCAATTTAAGGAGAAATTGCTTTTTCGTGTCTAGATCTATTCATGAAATTAAGCTTCATGTGGTTGTGGGAATGTTACCTGTTGACGTGAAAACTGCTGCACAGATTTGGATGAAACTTGGTTTAAAATGTTTCCTAAGTCTCCGAAAAGGTTTAAAGCCATTTCGATCATCGCCACACCCACTTTTAAGGAACGTTTTTGACCAAAATGTATTTTTTCCGACCTTATCTTTCCATTACTCGGATAGTTCTTAATTGAAACTAAGTTAAGAAACACCTACTTTCAGAAGCAAATGCTTCGCTTCATATCTTAAGCTTTCTGCTTCAGCTTGGAGTTGAGCTACGGACAAAAATCTAGCATGATGCAATTAAATTTTAAGAATCAAATAGAAGAATACCAGCAACTATTGTGGTGGGCACACGTCATCGAAAGCACTGTGTGTCGTTTCTCTGTCGGAGCGGAATGTAGCGCGTTCCGTATATCTAGTTGACACTTGTAGCTGCTGAGCATCCTCTCAGACCTTGTTAATCAACTGCTACACCTAGTTGAAATTACCCTTTTTTCAGTTAAAGTGAGATTTTATTCTTTTGAACAAAAAGGAACCCAAAAATACGAAAAAAGTTTTTTGGAATGAATAATTCTTTTTTTCTGGCTCCAGACCCTTTTTATTCCCCTTTTTTGAAAATTTTCAGTGGCAACAAGGAAACATAAATTTAGTTCATGCCATGCTTCTACTCTAGCATAACTCGTCGCACTTTTAATCAACAAAAGATTTTAAAAGTTGAGCAAAAAGTTCAAAATTTATCGGTATGTTGAAAATTATTGTCCAACTTTATCCAACGAGCAATGCGAGTCCGAAGACTACCCGTACACTTGTTGTGAAAAGCGATAGCGATGTACTACCACCTTCGAACCAAGTAATGCGACCTTGACTTAAATTCAAAATGGATACATTGCCCACGTAGTGTACGACCTGCATAAAGAATGCTATTACAGTTTCTTCACAATATGCCCTAGGTTGAAGCACTGTTCACTGGATGAAGTAAATCACCTCCTATGGAACATTAAGACCCACCCAGAAGTAAACTATCCACAGGACGTCAATTTAAGTTCAACACACGCTACCTCTTATTTGTAAAAAAAGATGTATTCCTGATTCTAATACGTTTCAATTCATGTACCTAAATTTATAATAAGTAGAAGGCCACTTAACTTTTATGCATCACCACATGCGTCTCCTCTCAACATCCTAAGCCCAATATTGAAAGTTGTGTGCTTTAGGTCGAACGGAAGAAAGAGAAAAAAAAAAACAGAAAAACATCTATCGAAACTTTCTAATTCCTTTTACTTATCCCAAGTGGATATAACCAGGACCGCACCGAAAGACTACCATCACTCTGCGAGTATCTATGTTCCCATAGTATGTTCTCCGACCGACGGTGGCAGGAGAACAAAAATTCGAAAAAGAAAACTTAGCTCATAACTTTTCGCCTTATCCCAGAGATCCTTCAGAAAATATTTCCCCTCCCGAGATGTGGGATGCCCTCTTCATTGTTTGCGGTGAATTGGTGGTTAAGAAGTTTGTCTATACTTTGTCCGAAAGTGTTTGCCGAAACTCTGTTGTTCTTCTTATTGCGATAGATAGATAGATGGTTGAGGAAGAAAAATAATAAAAGGAATACCTACCTTGAATGAAATATTTATTAATTGGAATCGTCTGTCCTTGTTTCGCCGATGGATACTCGGAGGAGAATGCCACATAAATAATGCGGCGACCTCTTGTCCTTTAGATGGTCTAGTGAGACCAACGCTGTCCTTCAATCTGAAAGAAGTGAATGGCGTAATGATAAGTGAAATCATATGTTAGCGAGGGGGAGTTGATATGAAATCAATATGCGAATCAAGGTAGTCTTAGGGATGGGTGCCCTTTGGCTTCAATGGCTTTGAAAAATTTTGCGACAAAGACGCACGTTTTGAAAGTTTTTGTTTTAAATAGGACTAATGACGCACCTGCCCACTGTTTCAAGTCATCCTTGGATATTTCATTCCGGTACAACTCATCTTTTAGACAGAAGAACTTTATGGTACAACTCATCCATTGACAATTCTTCATCTATTCCACTTTAAATACTGCATATGAGTGCATCGAGATGGTTTCTTTTAAGAATAGTGCTGTGCCCCAGTCATAGAAATTGATGTCCGAAAATAATTGGCCTTTGAAGTCTGAAACAATATGGATATGGACGAGTTGTCCCAATGTGCAACCGTTTTATCCTTGAATTGTAAAGGTATCCGAATGCCATGGATGAGTTGCACATTGATGATCTATGGATACCTATTCACTGATATAACAAAAATGGTGGATGTAAACTATGACAAGCCTCAAAAAAGTGTTGACATTTTAAGGGCTATGACCGTCATAACATTTTTAACAGCATTTGCCCTATAAAGCCATACATGCCGCTGCAGACTAAAATGAATCATATTCGAGCGTATTTCAAATTGCCTTAATGCAATAGCATAAGGGATACAGTAGTTGAAATTTTGACTTTGGACAAGCTAAGCTTTGTAGTTTTTTACGCTTTTTCAATGTGTTATGCAATTAAATATTGCTTAAGGAATGTTCTTTTTAATAAAATTTGATTTGTTACACTTAAGGGGTTTCAATTTAGAAATAAATGCATTTTAAAAAAAACGTCTCTCAAAAACTACAGTAGTTGGCACTCTACGGAACTACAGTTGCTGGCTCCCAAGAATAATGATTAAATAATACCTAAAATTTAAATGCATTTAATGCTTCTCGGTTAAGCAAGAATGCGACAGTATGACAAGTTAATATTTAAATAAAATAAAAAATGTATATCCATTAATTTAAAAAAAAAAGTGATAAATTAAGTAAATGTAATGCATTTAAAAATTTAGTTTTTGTATTCAACAACTAAATTGAAAACTTTAAAGGAACATAGCCAAAAGGAATTTATTGCAATTTTAATATTTTAGTTAAAAAAAAATTATTACCGAAAAACCTTGTTGTAGCCGATCCTCATCGCAAATTTGTTCCTGTTGAGGCATTTTCAAAAATCTGAAACATATAACCATCAGATACTGTAGTTGTTTGTACCCTCAAAAGAACAGTTATTGGCAGTAACAAGAACTGTGGTCCCATATGAACAAGTTATATCAATAATTGAATCTATTGCTTTTCCTTGATACAGTTATTGGCGCCACCTTTTATTTAATATTCCAGCAGATAATTTTAATAATATTTTATATATTGCCATTTGAAATAGCTAAAGTTTTTATAAATATTTTGAGAATTTCAGAAAAAATCTATACTAACAGAATTGGAAGTCATTATTAAAATTCACAAAATTTTACACTTTGATTTAGAAATACAAGCTTTAATATAAGAAAAGCAGAAAAATATTGAGAATATAAACATATATTTGGAGAAAATATGAATTTTTTCTCAAAAGAAGTAACTGGAAGGCAGGAAATCGCTACTGAACAGAGATGTGTAAAAAAAAATCAGGGTGTCAACTACTGCATCTGATACTTCTTTCTTCTGCGTCATTTCAACTTACTTTTTCATCAGTGCTTTTGGTAGTCTTTTCTGAGACGTATTAAGTGGAAAAAAAATCTGTTTAATGGGCTTTCCAATCTGGTCGTTACTGTTTGTCACGTTTTTCTATCAAAGTGATCTCGTTATAAGTTTTCGATTCCGTTTATCGAGAAAATGTAAGCGAATTTGTCTTCCACTCGTACAAAATAGATGCGACCGTTCAATACCGATTCATGAATGCGATAAAAATATTTTACATATTGAAGGATCGCTGTTTTGAAACGTCATAGTGAATATTGTGATCGTTCAATATGACGACATATTTATCATGGCAACAAATGTTCAATTTTTCGGTCAGTATTGTAAACATTTTCCATGATTGCTAGCTGTAAGTTCAAATGGGAAAGTGTGGACGTCACATTTTTTTTGTACCATATTGAAGGACATTTCAGGCAGGCGGTGCTGATTTATTATATCATAAGGTAAGCGAACTTCAGATGAACAACATTTCATTCAATTTCGCACTGAAAAAAATACGATTACTATTTTTTTTTATTGCAACTAACTCGTCCAAAAACAAAAACGATATTGATCAACATGATGTGTATTGAAAATTGAAATCTTTCAATACTTCGCTCCATTCTGTGTTTGTCGACCAGACTGTGGTTACATACAGTCGACTCCGCTTAAATGAAACACCGCGGAATTATTTTTTCACCTAAGCCGTATCTTCTCTTAAGCGAACTTCGAAAATTGAAAACGAAGAATTCCCTGGCAAATTTTGTGTTTCAGCTATCGATTTTTGACAGTTAGGCAAAGTTCAGACAAGCGGAGTCGACTGTATTTACTGCGGTACTTCAGTAAAAATATTAACCCACAACCAAACAATATTTAAAATTTTGTGGTAGAAATCGTCTGCAGCCACCGTAAGGTGTAGTCAACAACCAACCAACTTTTGAGACTTATTTCCCCATGAGATAAGAAATTATTCGACAACTTTATTGCCCAGCCATGCTTAAGCTAAACCGACTGAATTATCTCCATGATTCGCAGATTGTGGCAAGAATCATGCCGCTCGACTTGTGTATAAATACAAGGTGAGCTTGGGCTCGACTATAGTCACAATTTAGCTAGTAAGTTGATCGTTTGAATTTGAAGATACAATGGGACTCGCTACGGCGGTGTTGTGCGGTATAATCGCTGTAATATCGGTGGTGGTGTATTTTATTCGCGATCGTATGAGCTACTGGAAGAAGCGCGGGATCCCCCACGATGAGCCCAAGTTATTCTTTGGCAATATGAAGGAGGCTACACAAACTTGTCATCAGTATGAAGTGCTCAACAAGCTGTATACAAAGTACAAGGGAACGGGTCCCTTCTGCGGGGTGTACTATTTCCTAACACCGGTAGTACTTGTCTTGGAGTTGGAGTTGATTAAAAAGATCCTTATCCAGGATTTTAACAATTTCATTGATCGTGGGGTGTTTTACAATGAGAAGGACGATCCACTGAGTGCCCATCTGTTTGCGATAGAAGGCGGAAAGTGGCGTCAATTGCGCAACAAGCTAACGCCGACGTTCTCATCGGGCAAGATGAAGTTCATGTTCCCGACTGTAGTCGAAGTGGGTCATCGTTTTGCGAAGGTGTTTGGTGAATCCGTTGGGGAGAACGGGTCCGTTGTGGAAATTAAGGAAATAAATGCAAGGTTCACAACCGATGTGATCGGCACATGCGCGTTTGGGATTGAGTGTAACAGCTTGACGGACCCCAATGCCCAGTTTCGTGTTTACGGCCGTAAGATGTTCACAGAAAGAAGACATCCCTCGCTTGTGATAAGTTTAATACAAAGTTGTCCGAATTTGGCGCGCAAACTGGGAATGCAAGTCGTCCCCACTGATGTTGAGAATTTTTTCATGACCGCTGTTAAGAAAACGGTGGCCTACCGTGAGGAGAACAACATCAAGCGAAACGACTTTATGGACATTCTGATAGACCTGAAGAACAGGCGACCGGTCACGACTGAGAGTGGAGAAGTTCTGACCGGCCTGACCATGGAGGAGGTTGCCGCTCAGGCATTTGTCTTCTATTTGGCCGGTTTCGAGACGTCGTCGTCGACTTTGTCATATACTTTGTATGAGCTGGCGCTGAATCCGGACGTCCAGGATCGACTGAGGGCGGAAGTTAACGAGGTGTTTGCGAAGCACAGTGGGGAGTTGACCCACGAGGGCATTAAAGAAATGCGGTACATGGGTCAAGTTATTGAAGGTATTTGGGGGACAGTTCTAACCGGTTTCTGGTAGTTATTTTTACTAATTTTTTGTAGAAATCCTCCGTATGTACTCCATCTTTACGAGACTGCAGCGTGTGGGAAAGGAAGACTTCGACACGGGTGATCCGAAATATAAAATCGAGAAGGGCACAATGATCTTCATACCATCGGAAGCTATTCACTTCGATCCGAAGATATACCCAAATCCTAGGAAGTTTGATCCCGAACGATTCACACCCGAGGAGAAACAGAAACGCGAGGACGTTGCCTGGCTGCCGTTTGGTGAGGGTCCCCGCAATTGCATTGGTCTGCGGTTTGGTAAAATGCAGTCCAAGATCGGACTGGCGCTCATGATCAAGAGCTTTAGGTTTAGTGTGTGCGAGAAGACTCAGATTCCGATTAAGATGGACATAAGGCATCCGCAAATTCTGTTCTCGAATGATGGCATTCATCTTAAGGCTGAACGAGTTTGATTTATGTTTAGGTTTTTGTGCGTTTTTGTTTTAGATTCTTAATACTTTGTGTTATAACAAATTAAATTAGCCTGTATCGATGACGTCTTTAAAGGTGGACCTATTATTTTCAGTGCTCTCGAGGTCCGCAATCGCTTCATAGCTGAGAGACAAATCTGTGGGACTTCAAAGGTTCTGCAAGCAAGAAGTTTTTGAAGCTTTTATGGAAGAATATCCAGCAGTTCATATGAATTTCAGAAGAATACTTTAATTACTGTCTTAACATCGTGTTTTCCCAATCATATCACTTAGCGGTAGTAGGGAACACCAATTACGACAAAATTTGTGGTTTGGGAATGTTTTTTCGGTAAGTTTTTTGACACTTTTTTGAGTTTTGAGCCGTCCCGAAAAATGTACCAACAGGTGTCTCAGTTTTGTCACATTTTTCACACAGTTTTTTGACAGATATTTGGAGCTTCTTTTGACACGCCTTGCGACATGGTTACGGCTGGTTCTTTGACGCGTTTTTGGAACGTTTCCGACGCATTTTTTACCCGATTTTCGACTTAAAATTTTTTTTTAACACGATATCAAAGCGATTTTGTGCGTTTTTTAGTAAGTATTCCGACGCATTTTTAAATCGTTATTCTACACGTTCCTGGGTGTTTCTATACTTTTTTTCCACGCGCTTTTTTTTCGGCATTTTTTTTTGTAGGAATAGGTAGACTACCTTTTTGCGATTTTGTCGACACGTTCTTTTCTGTAGTTTTAAAATTTTTGTTTGACGAGTTTTTAGAAATTTTCAGTGTATTTTTCGACGCATTTTTCAAAATGTTTTTGAAACGTTTTCTAAGTGACTATCAACAATTTTGAAAAAATTTTTTTTGCTAGTTTTCAACGCGTTTTTGACTTATTTATCATTGGAGTTTATTTGAACCGCTTCTGGCTTGATTTCGACGGTTTTTTACAGCGTTTTTTTTATGCTTCTTAGCATTTTGAAGCGTTTTTGCGATTATATAACCAATAAGGTCCCTAGACAAGTAAGATGGGCCATTCAGCTCAGTTGCTGCAGTCCGACTTCAAGTTTTGTTTGTCGTGTAGCCAAAAAACATTCCAGGACTGATGTCTTCGTTGTCTGTCTTGTCCACCATTAAGCTATTTCTATTAAATTTTACGGAAGTACCTACTTAACGATTTTAATTGATAATCTATGAAGTCCTGATTCCACACGATTGATTTTTTACGACCCTGGATAACGTCTTCCATGTCCGTTCCTTCTCAAGTGAAGGCGATGCCGCCTTGCGAGTGGCGAATGCCGCCTTGAGTAAGCCCATAAAAACTCGAAACTCAGCGACGCCATCAGGCGGACTTAATCACATAAGTTAGTGAATTGGTAGGTGAAGCGAGTCACACTTCCCTTACATGTCCCATATCTACACGACTGATAAATGATTATTAAAAATTGTTTTAGTCCTTCCGCCATCCTTACACATAAATCCAAAGATGACATTGATCTATGAACTAAGGACTTAGAAAACATACATATTCTTCTTGCTCCTTTCCGCACAGTGAACAGCACGTAGTCAGAGTCAATGAAATTGCTGTCCTCCATCAGGTTGAGGTATTTCTTTATCCTGCGCATAACTAGGTGCACAAACGCTCTCCTCTCTCTGCCATGTGTCTTCTACTACATCGCGGAAGCGACTGAATTTCTGAATTTTCAAGTTGCTGCAATATTTATTTGGGTTTTATTTTTTTCCGACTTTTCGCAGCACCCGCATTTTGTGTATTGTCTGCTCCTTTAGCGTGTACTCGTATTTATAAAGTATTCAGCATTTTCCATCAAATTTGATGACACCTACTGATAGAAAACCTTAGCAAGCACAGTGCCTTCCCTGCACTGGGATGGAGGGATCAATTTAACTGCTTTAAGGTGTGATAATGTTCGTGAAATTGATTTTATGTCATCATAATATTTTTATTTTATTTTTTGTGTCCTGAAAATTGCATTAGCCTTGGTATTTTTTGGCACTGTAGGAAGTGACATCAAGCGGAAGGAGTCTACTGTATGGGAAGTCAGTGAAAGGTGACACTCTGTAGCTGTAATATTGAATCAGTGCATCAGCAGGTGCGGGTATGTCATAAATATTGCTAGTCAGTTTGTACCGTACATATAGATTTGACGTTGGGTGACGTTTATTGAATATTACTAGACATGTTGCACATATTACCCAAGGGGATGCGAAAGATGTGTGGGTGTGCGAGCAACTCTGATGGTACGAATTAAATTCTGGGGGCTTTTCGATTCAGTATTTTGTTTCGAAATATTCCTTTGACTAAGGAGTCGTATTACGTTGGGGAATGGCATTGAAAAGTTGAATTTATTCAAAGGTGGAAATTGCAATTGCAAATCATTTATGTACGCATATCGTATACCCGTGGGGGCGTGGCGCAGATAACATTTTTTTCTTATGAGGCCAAATTTACTTTAATCTTCTCACTCAATTGGGATGAGGATTAAATTTGTTGCTATACCAACAACCCAATACCAAAAGGACTGCAAATTTTCACAAAAACCCACTCAACACCATTCAGACATAAATGGAGATTGTCCACTTTGCATGGAAATGTAAAATTGTTAGCTAAAAATATTTAGCTGGTATTTTATTCTTACAGCGATGTCAATCAAAGTTATCTAAAAATCGAGATTTTTAAAAACTGATCCAGATTAAAACAAAATTAGCAACATTGGCTGTCAGTGTCACTGACTGAATGTATTCAGTTTTTGGAAAGTGACACGTAAGCAACGCAGATGCAACGGACTAAGTAAACTTACTTTCTACTCTTCTCCGTTGACAGTTTTCACAAAAAATTTAAGACAAAGCATAAGGCCTGTAGCTCAGCTCCGGGATGAAGCAGAAAGCTGATTATTCGTACTTAAAATTTTGAAGGAAGTAGAGGCTTCCTCTGGCTTTTCGTATTTGTTATACTTAAGTTTGAGTAGGACAAAGTCAAGGGCATTGAAGTCAGTAAAAATAACATTGTAGTTAAAAACATCTGCAAACTGCAATAGTATTGCGAGTGAGGGTGTCAAAAGTAGTAATATGATCCAACTACCGGTTCGATTACAATAAAATGAAAACTGTGTCCTAGGCGAAACTACCTAATCCACATCAGCAGGATGATCAATTTTTTGTCCAACCAACAGCTGCGATGGCGATCCAGCACAGGCACAGAAAACATTCACAAGGTCAAGTCGAAGCAGTGGCGATTTAATAAAACAGAAACTAATCCTTAAATTACCACATTCATATGCAGGAATCCACAATCGAAAAGCATCTGTTAGTTCAGTTCATATTTCTTAAAAGTCGGTCTGAAAATTAAGCCGCAATCGGCACGACAAAAAATCTGTAGCCTTACAATAGACAGGTTTTATCTGGAAGGCATTTTTTGGAGATCTTTCGGACTCAAAAACTATTCATTTGCCGACGTGATCTATAAGAACTTATATGGGAAGGGCTAAACTAGATGGAACTTTTCTCAATTTGATTACTCACTTCATCTATAGCACCGACTTAGTAGACAGTTTACGGCTCCGTTCTATATCGTTGTCTGGCAAATTGCTAGCCTACAGCGTTATTTTATTTCGTTTTATTTTTGGACATCGCTTTGATTGTCAAAATCAATTCGGCAGCTTTTTATTTCGTTTTTATGTTGCATTTTCGCATTTCACATTTGAAACCCGGTCGAATATCAAGGAATCTACTTCATTCTGATGTCGGTCATCATTCTCCTTCAAATTCATTTCATAATTATAAACATTTTTAATTTATTTTATCACCCATCAACTACTGGACCGCAAAAACCCACAAACACAAAACTATAGATAGTGGCAACCCCGAAACCCAATTTTCCACCGAGTTATTTCTTCAATGGTCATTAGACCCATTCATTGGGGCTAAACCTAAAAACCAACCGCCCCAATTCGCTGACGCTTCCCGTGCAAGAACTCTGCGATAATAGAACTACGCCACACGAAACTAACGAAAAACTTTCACCCAAAAATTAAGAGGACACAACTCTGGCTACGAGTATATATATCTACCATCAACACTAGTATGATGAAGATGGAATTATTTTTAATGGGATCTTGTGGCATTTTCACAGGCACAAAGCAAGCAGCCAGTGGATTCGAAGAATCATCATTCACTGACGCAAATCAAATGGATGCCAGCGTCCGGCAAGGGAGTTTGGGGAAAACTTTTCGCCCTAAGCCCCAGCAATGTCTATACGGCGCGGCGGAAGTGGAGACGGACAAAACTTTTCAAAAGAACCGAGAAACAAGAAATAATAGAACAGATCATAGTTTTATCAAAATATTAAGTTTTATGGTCGTCGGTCGTCGTTATCGGAATGGCAAGGACAAACAAATAAATCAAAAAGGGGAAAGTGTAGTTTGGCGGAAAAGTTTTTCAATTTCAGGGGGAATGAGCTCAATTTTTATTTTTACTCAATTTTCAAGACCGTCGGAGTGAAAAATTCTTAAAATCAAATGATTTCTGCTTCCTTCGAGGTATTCCGCCGTGGAGCTGTTCGGAACATTGTTCCGACATTGCAACAAATTTTCACGGAATCCGTTTACGATTTGCAGTGAAATGCTGATAAATATAATAAATAAAAAAAAAAAAAAACTAATTTTTTTCCAATGGCGGATACCTCGAATGTAATTTAAGCCTTCGAAGGGGAATTTTCGGTACCAACGGATAACGCGCTAAAGGGCCCAAAAAATAGAGTCCGTCGCGTCCTTTGCGGCAATGTTTTCGACTGACAGGTTGACAGATAACACAGTATGCGACGGATAAAGTAGGTTTACTTTCTACTTTTCAGTCCGTCGCAACCGTTGACAGTTGGCACAGTGTGAGAGGAAGCATTTTCATTGGTGGACATATTGAGAGCGTGAGAGAAACTGTCATCGAATGTCACCTGTGCTCTTATATCGTGGGATTTCTACCCTTTTCTTGGTAATTTCGATCTCCGAAAAGCCTTCCGTGGGAAAAAAGAAAAAGCTAGATTTTTTTTTAAAAAACGTCATCAATATTACGTATTTACCATATTAATTGCCGTTAAGCAAGATTTTTGACTTCCATCATTTTTTCTAACCTACAAAAAGGTAATCATAATAATATTAAAAAACTGCGATTTTTTATACAAAAGGTTAATTAATTTGATTTTCCGTATTATATAAATTTTATTTCTGATATTTAGTTTGATTTTTCCACAAAAGATTACACATCAAGGGAATAATTTAAAAGTGGATTTGAGTACGGTGGAATGGGGAAAAATACCGCGTTTCTTGGGCCAAATAATGAAAGAGTACTTAAAGCGCTGCTTGTCACCGTATGTGTCGGATTCTATGGGACTGCTCGTTCCGTCGAATACGGCAATCCGTCGACGCGACGGTTTCTATTGGCTGGGCCCTTAAAGCAGAGTATGCATGCTCTACAAATACATGAAAACTGGGCAAGGCGATGCTATGTGTGACTGTCACAATCCGCGATACTAGCAATCATTTTTAGTGTCCAGGCTAAATTTCTCAAGCTCACAAATCTCAATGCCAAACATTCTAAGCAAAATTGTGACCTATACAAAATAGGAACATAAGTTGAAGGATAAAAATGATTATTAGTAAGGCTTTGATCGTTAAATTAATTGAAACAGCTAGCCCCTTTTGAAAGGGTCGCAAATTCTTGCACAAAGAGCAAACTTCATCTAAACCTCGCATCATCCGAAATTTTGTTTGAATCAGTTAGTCTTCAACTGATCACAAAAAAGTAATCGCCTTTAATAACCCTTCCTATCACTACCTTTCGAGACAATCTCGATTCGATAATAGCTCCTACATGAACTCGGGCTGTAAAAACAAAAACTGCCTCTCAACTGGATGAACAAAAACCCTGAAAAAACTTTTGTGTTAACTATAGCAGCTCTACACTATAACTCACCGAGTGCCATACACAAAAATGTAATTTTATATTTTATGGTCAGTATGGGCAGAGTCCTGGTGTATTACATAGCCCCCCTCCATCCTGTATCGAAACACCCAACAGCTTCATTGCTTCGCATAAAATGGACGACACTCGTGTGCATTTATCCTTGTTCTAGGCTGTTCCTGTTCCGTATACTCGTACCTATACCCTGGTACACTGGAAACTGGACCCTAAAACAGAATTCAGAATTCATGAGCAGTCGTTAAAATCAAACGATAAAGTGATATACAAGGCTTTTATGTATCGCTATAAATGTAAGCTTTGGGACAGTGTGTATTAAACGCATGTGCATGTAGACACAAATGTGGGAGCGGAACCTGCTCGAGGAGAGGTTTTTATGCGAGCCACATTAACGACACATGAAGTGCATCTTAAGTGGAATCCGTTTAAAAAACGATAATATCACTATGGGGGACGAAAATCGCAAAACTCGTTGCGCATTTAATGGGCTAACTGGATCACTGAATGTGATTTATCCGTAAATTGGAGAATTTTCAAAGGTCCCGTACTTTCTGTGTAAGGGAGAGAGTTCATTGAGGTGGACTACTGGTTGCGTAGAGAAAGCGTATATGCATCCAATGATCTAAGATTTAGCTTCAATTTCGGCGCTTTTTAAATGGAATGGAGGGACAAACTTGAAAAAAAAAACGGGCCAAGTATGAGTGCCACTCGCGCACCGACGGTTCCACGCTTCTTTAGAGTTGGAAATTGCGAACAAACAACAAACAACAAACAACAACACAACATGTGGGGATGAGAATGTTTATCCAATGAGAATGAGTAGAGTTGAGTATTTATTGACAATTCCAACTGGAGTCGATTAAGAGAACACACCAATAACGAATGAAATACGGTTAAAAGGAGCGTACTTTATATAGTGATTGACAGTTTTTTGTAAATATCTTTTAAAATATTAACTTTTCCGCAATTCAGTCTTCGGTGCGTAGGTACGAGTATGATATACAAAAAAGTTATACATCCATTTGTTTGTAAATCAAAAAATAAACAGCTTTTTGTGCGAATGAAAATATTTTTTTCACCAAATTACCAAATTACTAATTACTCCAAAACCAGTCGATGTATCATTACCATTTCCCGTTTAACAAAGGTTATACCGGATGTTGTGTGCAAATTTCAGCCTTCTACGTCAGCTAGTTTCTGAGATAGACGTAGTTACAAATTTGGTCTAGTGGGTTTGGACGGACGAACAAAATCGAAACTAATAAGGTTACGTTTTTTTCGGAACCTTAAAAAAGGGAAAAAATACGAAATGTCTGTAATGAAACGTAAATTGTTAAACAATGAAATTAAAACGTATTTTCATTACGAAAAAAAAATGCGCATGCATGAAAGTCTGTGTGAGAATTTTTGTGTATCTGAATGCATTAACTTTTTTTTTTTTGTATCATGTCAAATAGAAAAGTAAATTATTGAAAACATGTACATTTTTATGTTACATGCTAACTTTAAGCTTGTTTATTTACATAGGGTTAAATTTTTGAATTGTTTCATAATATGAGAACAAATGCAAATTTCACTTAGGGGAAAAAAGGGGAATTTTTTACGAACTTAAAACAGTCTTTAAAGTCTGGGAACACTGTATGCATCTCTGAAAAAATCAAATTAGACTGGCTTCATAAAATGCCCGCAGCACTTAAATTCATTCATTCATTCACGCCACATTTAAATTCTATTTCAGCACATTTTTATATAAACCCGTAAATGTGCTGCAATATCGCAACTGTGCTTCTGCATGTCGTTGCACTTTGCACCCAAAGAATTGAGCGAATGAGAAAATGGAGAAAAGTAAAGAATCTATGTAGATCTATGGATTCTATCGTAGCCGTAGGTAACAATTATTAATCTGGGTTGAGTTCGGAATAAAAGCGAAGCATGAAACTGACCGGACAGTCGTTGTCATTCGGTAGAGTCGTTCGGAAGTTCATAATAATTTTGATAAACACATTCTCCAATGTAAAAGAGTTTTGTCTAAATAAGAGGTTAACAAATAAGTACCACACATTATTTCAATTATTTTAAAATAATTTGCAACCAAAAACAGATGTTCTACCAGCTGCGAATTTAACAGAATGCCCCGTGCGGTCATACAGCAACCCAATTCATTCCTCATCGACAACAGTTCTCCTTCTCTGTCTCCCTGGACAATAAAATTTCGTTTATCTCATGCTTCGCTTCAATTATTTTGCAGTTCTACCAGCCACAAATGTGTTAAACGCCATTGTCATCGATATTTCATTTGATGATTTTATAAATTGCTCCCACTCGCGCCCATCCCAATTGAATGATGAATGTGTATGGCACATTTTGAGCGATCCACTTTCGAAATTAATTAGATCATCATTAGAGCGAAATAATGACTCCCCTAGTTTATGTGTACACTGGAAGAGTTATTTGGTCCAACCTACCGACATAATTGGAACTCACTGGGTGGGAAAATTTTCTGTATTCATGCACTTTGCATGTATCACGTTTCAAAGTGTCATCAATTTCGTGCCGAAACCGGACAATGCCTTAACGAAGCATCTCATTTAATTAATGCGATTATTAGAAGCCGCAATAACTTTCAATTGAAATAAATACTTTTCATCAAGGATGCGTGCTTTTCAAATAATCACAAGGCAGGGGAGGATGAAAGTCTATGAGGGAAAATATTGGAAATACCGACTTTGTGATGTTCAACGAGCGGTGGAAGGAGGTAGAAAATATGAAATGTTACCCTTTTTGGTGAAGTATTTTACGGGAATATCGAATAATTACTGAAACTTGCTGAAAAGTGGATGAAAGATGATTTTTTTGCCGAATATTTTAATTGGGATTGCGTGTTTTTGATGGGTATATTCAGGCATGGCAGTGTCCGTATTCTTTTTAAATTATATAAAATATAGCACCGGGCTTTATCGTGATGTTTATGGTGTTTATTGTTAAGAAACTCTGCTCGAACTCTATCCAAAGTCCGAACTGCCAAATCTCAAAAAAAAAAACTAATTTGTTCACTTACAATCATGTAAGTATGTTTTCATACAAAAAAAGGAAGAGATCCATCTACATATCATGAAAAGCTCGACCAAAATAGAAAGATTTTGACATCAATTCGCTTCATTTTTTGAGTTGACTTGACCTGAGATGAACTCCAAAAAAAGCCTCCAAAAATCATCCATAAAAACGACCAAACGATAACTCCCAAAAAGGGTTCATTAAACGCACAAAAAACGCCCCCATTAACTATTTGAAAACGCCTCGTAGAACTACTAAGAAACACATAAAAAAACTGCCAAAAATGCAGCATGAAATGTCCCGCGAATTGCCTGGAAAAAACAACCCAAAACCGCCTGAAAACCCATCGGAAGACGACTCAAAAAATCCCCAAGAGACAACCTGAAAAACTATCAGAATATTTCCAGCAAACCGCACCAAAAACTCAGCGAAAACATTTAAAAAATAACAATCAAGAACACACCAAAAAACGCCACTAAAAAAGTTTTTAAAAAGCCCTGAAACACGTATCATAAGAAATCTCCGAAATTTTACTCAAACGGTCTAAAAACTAATCAAAAATCTCCTTAAAAACAGGAACTAAAAAATAACACAAAACTTCTGAAAACCTATTCTGAAAACTTCCAGGAAAACGTACCAAAAATTCTGCGAAAACATTTCAACACACCAAAAAAGCCGATATAAAATTTTTTAAAAAGGCCTGAAACACGTACCATAAAAATCCGGAAATTTGACAAAAATGCTTTGAAAACTTGTTTCGAAAAACGCACAATAAAAGGACACAAGCAATCTGAAAACTTGTCACAAAACTTCCAGAAAATCGTACTAAAAATTCAGCGAAAACATTTAAAAAAAAAATCAAAGAACAGACCAAAAAATGCCCCTATTAAAGTTTTTAAATAAAACCTGAAACACGTATCATAAAAAACACCGAAATTTTACCCACACGGTCTGAAAACTAATCAAAATATTACCGAGAGACGGCCCAACAAACGACCAAAAATACTCAGAAGAATGTCGTAAAATACCCTAAATCGAATCAAAAAGTTCGCAAACAATCTGAAACCCCATCATAAACTTCTTGAAAAAAACACAAAAAAAAACGCAGAAGAAAAAACACCCCAAACACATCCAAAGGAGGTTTAAAAAAGTGCACCGGACCCCAAAAACATTTGCATCTGCAAAAACGACCCGAAAAACTCACCAAAAGAAAACAGAACCCAAAACAACTCAACAAACGCATAAAGAAAACCGCCGATAAAGAACTGAAAACCGCCCAGTAAAAGTGCGCAAAAACGCCTCAAAAAACCCCAAAGCGAGCGGTCTGGCATCCGCCATAGTGTGGTGTTTTAAATGGAGGTTCGGTCTTCCGTTCAATGTCGTTTACCTCTGAGCTGGATCTTCTCAGATGAAGCTTTATTTTGCATGTCTTCCTTAAGGACTCCATTTACATTTTTTTTAAAGATTAGAGTTAATGGTTGTATCTTCTCCTCTAATCAAGTTGAGACTCATAAAATCATTGCAACTCGGTTCAGGGATGTAAAAATGATTGTCCACAGATTTATGCTCCAAAAACAGTCAAGGCACTACCCCCCACCGTATATGATAATATAGTCAAGCCTCGAATCAGTTCTGCTAACCAACAGTAGCTTTTCATAAATCTACGATACCTGTCTCCGAAAAAAAGCTGTCAAAACATTACGAATGCCTAAATTACCCACCTCTTGGCGTGCTACTTTCTGCCTAATTGGCCTGAATGAGTATATCCACATGTTGCTCATGGCTAAGCCGATTTGAGCAAGGATAACCTCTAAACTCCGTCCTGTAACCCAATACCGAGGCAGCCTTTGCCGAGAACTAAATCCACAGCAATGCACAAGCACATTCCTTCAAACTGAATAACCCCGACAGGTTTAGTGCGCTCCACCGCACATGAGACCGACAACGAGTGCAAGAGTTTGTATGGTAAACAAGGTTGAACCTAAGGACATAAATGACAACAGGCAGCTATACCGGCTGTGTACGGCGGTGTCAATTAAAAATTCACCAACCTCCTCGTTGCCTGACTTTCATTCCCCAATGTCGTCTAATGGTACCGCACTGCAACTTGCCATTTTGTTATCGTAATCTGGGTTGAAACAGCACAGGCTCTATGTTCTTTTAGGGACTGGGTCAAGAGTGATAGAAATCACAAAGTGGAGACCTGCATTGTTTAGTGAACTGAACAGATCCGCTTGTTGGGGACGTAAATTAGGCGGGACATGCCCTCGGCCCGTGGCTAATAAAGTATTTAAAGCTACTTCTGACACACAGTGAGGGACTTTCCAACTGGCTAAGGGTGACTTGCAGAGGAGTGTAGAAAGTGGTTGCACCACCACAACATCCCTGTACGTCAGAAACTACCACCGCGTGGAAAACAAAATCTAACGAGCGTTGTGGTCGTCGATGACTGCTTTTGCAGGGGGAATTTGCATGCCGACCAATATCAAGGTTTTAACGATTGGAGGTTATATTTTGTTTCGCAATTTTAATTCTATTTTCGTGGTCACGATCTTGACAGACGCTGAGTTCCTGACACATTCAAGTACTCGTACACAAGCCGTGTTTACTTATGTGAAGTTCATGTTGACACAGTCGACCTGATTTTAGCTTGGACTTTCGCGTTGGTGGCTTGTTGTGAGCTTAATCACGTGAGTCGAGGTGATAAATCATGGGACGTGTTGAGCTGGAGCTATAATTGCATTCAGAGCGAGGAACGTGACTTCCTTGGTTAATATACGATGATGGAAAATAAATTGTGACCAAGTGACAGGTAGACTGCATAATGGGTGTTTAACAAGCGAAAGATGTGAGCCAGAGGAGTTAACCTTTGTCGCGGGGAAAGGTTGAATCATCTTGCAGGTGCAATTGTTCTTTGGGCACATTTTTGCATTAATCTTTTCAAGCTACTCTATTAGCGACATCGATTCGCTGCAGGGTTAACCTCTGCACTTGGTTGGATGTTTTAGAGGTGGTCCTCAATCAGGTCTACAAAATAGCACTACTAATCAAAGCTACATGTAAAATTTGAGTACTTTGAATTGGCTGTTTCTGGCACAAAAGGCGAACGCATTGTTGGTCATGGTGCCAGGAAACTAGTGGCCATTGTTTGTGACCTGTCAGGCAGATGTGCTAGGCGTGTGCTTGATATGCATGAGTAGGATGCCTCGAAATGAAATAAAAATTGCATAACTAGGGAGACCCATCAAGTTTCATTCATCTTGATCAAGTGCTTAAGACCAGTGGTGTCGATGCCGAGAAGCCATCGGGAACAGTGTAGTTGATTTTGGGTTTTAGTTCTGCTTTTTGGAGAAAAACCTCAACACAGTTTGAGTAAAAACAGCTTTCGTCAGGTTTGTCCAAGCTTTTAGAAAAGCACTGTCCCTAAAAGGGAATCTCCTCCCAAAACGCCAGAGACACCGGACTATTACTTTGTAAAGCTCGAATCAATTTTCTTTCATTTTCATGCAAGTGGCCCCTTTTTGCTTCGGAAATATATGCGAATAAAAAATGAATGAACTCGTAGTGGTGCCTCACTCGATTTTTATCCCTAGTCAATCACCGACGTGACAAAGTAATTTTAATATTTGCCTGCACCCCGCCTCCTTTAAAGTAGATGAAAGGAACTTAAGCATCAGTACCACAGTGGTAAGCGGTGATGGCTGACAGAGGCAGGAAACGATATATATTGCGCGCAAAGGATGTTGACAAGATAAAGATTTCGTTGCTTTTACCAACAATTTCGTTTTTCTTACTTTTCTATTCATTGGCGAGCCATGGGACAATGTGTGTATACCTAGACCAATGGGTAAGCTTTGTTTAAACAGGTTAAAAGGATAAGTCGTTTATTTTGATCTTGCGGTTTATTTTGTGGTTCGTTTCAATGGCAAAGTTGATCAAAGGGGAGACGTTCCCTTCAATGCTTTGTCATCTGGGGTGATGTTAAATGATTTCACACAGTCAGCGACGAGGTGGTGCAGATATTCTTCTGTATAAATAAGAGATAAGCCCTTAGCGGGTAAACAAATGATGCGAGAGAAATCATATTAAGTTGCGCAACAAAACCAATAAAATTGATTAAAAAAAAAAAATTCTTCTGTATTGTTTTACTTAGCGAGAGCTCTCACGTGAGCTTTACTTAATGTAATGAGGTTATACGAACCTAAAATGACGTCGAGATGGAATTGTGATAGATGTGGGGGGAATCGTTAATAACACTTGATGTCGATCGGCAGAACGAAACGTAATTGCACGCAATCCTGTGAATTGATACACTCAGCGCTGTCATATTGACAATTTGGAGAGCCTGCTTAAAATACCTGTGTAGCATCTTTACTTTGACATATAATGTGTTTTGAGATGAAGTCTAATGTTCACAGATTGAAGCCGAAAGGGCGATATTTTTATGGGAGAATCCGCGAGCTTACTACGTATGCTGGCAAAGGTAAAAACAACATTCGTGAAGAGTCAATACAAAGCCAAGGGTCGAATCGCGACACCCGTAAACGAGTAACGAGCCATTACAAAGATTCGCCCTGCTATGGTTTTAATTTCAAAATAATCGAGCAAACAAAATTATTCACTTCGTATCTTTAACCCCAGCGAATGCATCGGTCGGCGTTTCCGCGTGTGGATGACCGTCGTCACTTCACACATTGTTTGTTTACATTAGCCTTGAATGATTTCATTAATTCACACTTTAGTATGCTCGGTTGTGTGACTAATTGGCGAGAGCCTTTAGGGTTCAAGTTACGAAGAGAACAATTAAATAATTTTTGATTGTTAAATATGTGGTCGCTAGTGTGCTCCCTTCACACTGTACATTCACGAAGTTGATATCACATGCAAAACAATAACAAATCTATTGGTCGTTCACTGATGACGCGATTCGACCCCAGCTTTAACCTGATCGAATACTATCTTAGTTTTTTCGTGGAACTGTCTGGGTATCACAAGAATCAAGTTTTACTGAGTTTGACGGCCAATTATGAATATACTGAACATTCTAAAGAAGCTCTAAGTTGTAGGTACACTGTGTCCAACTTCGATCAGAGGATCAGCTTGAAAAATGTAAAAGTTTTCTCTTTGCGTTCATAGTATTTATAAAGTCTGTTTAAATACAGTTTAAAGCAGCTGCGGAAGGTCTAGAGCAGGGAACGGATTGAGTTGTGATTTGAGGATCAACCCATAGGTTGCACAGTCCAAGTGTAGGATTTTGTATTTCCTGTTACTTTCAGAAAATACTTGGAAGTCGTATCCAACTTGACATGTATAGCCCTCACTGAAAACGCAACTATTTGAGCTCAACATAGTCAGATCAAGTTCTACTGACTTCCCCTCCAAAAAAAGTTGTCAAAATTGACAGCAAAGTCTTTATTTCTGTATTCTACTATGTGGCATCTTATTTGCCATACTTATCGAAATTCATCAAATCTCATCAGTAATTTCCTTCTCTAAACAGCATCAATATCCATCCATCACCGAAGCTCTCCCACAAATCCATTAAACTAATACTTCCCCGTTCCCATAAATCACATCAAATTGGCTCGCAACAAAGGAAAAAAGAAAAAGAAAAATAGCCATGACTTCCATGCTTGACCAATAATCTATATAATTAATTTAAATGCGCAATTCTGTCACTTTATCCGATTCATTAATTGAGACCAAAGACGTTGCGAACGAAAAAAAGACAATGTGTGGTCCGAAGTATTGTAGCTATTATTCGCAAAAGCGGAATTGTCCTTCGGAGTAATAAAAACCAGCGATAGCTACCCGGAGTATAGAACAGAAAGACAATCGAAATCCCCAGCAAATAGATACGTATACCGAAGGACGTTTTGCTCCCCGAGAGCGCCATTGATCCTTGTTCATTATTAAATGAAATACTTAACGGCTTCTTCGACGTTGATTTCCTAAACAGAATTCTGTATTAACATTGGAAAATCAAGAGGCACGGGAAGACAACGCACAACATCATCGTGTGATGGCGACAGTTCTTGTGTTCAAATACGTGAAGACGTCCTTAAGAAAACTGCCGTGGGAAGTGCTGTATTAAATTGTTGTTAGCCAGGCCAAAGCCTGTCGTAAGGGCTGAAAATAGTAACGACTGTTCAGCTGCACGTGTACGAATACATTGATGGCTGTAATACAAGCGGAACGTTTTCCAGAACAAGCCACGCGCAAAAGGATCACATTACCAGACTTGTAATTTATGCTAGTTATATAAAATCGTGGCTGGCACAATGTTACAGCAGTTTGAGCTTTCAACTGACATTGGATTGAATGGGTGGTTGGTTTTGTCGTGGTTTTATCATCCCCTTAAAAGTGCGGCTACCCATTGAGTATGACTAGGACTAATTCAAATTACACTCTGTAAACATTGCATACTAAACTCGAAGGAAAGTTACAATCATTGTGGGATTTGTTTGCACACAAAAATTAAATCGGTTTTGAATTTATTGCACCTCGGCTTCGGGAACACATGGAATGGTGCGAATTGTTGTCTTTTATTTTCTCAAACTTCTTGTTTGAGAGTTCTAAAAGTTTTAAGAAATCGCGTACCAAGTTGTTTTTATTTTACTGTCTCAAATTCTCTGAAGCTATAATTTTTTTTTTTAGAAAATAAATTGACTTTCCACTGTCCGCTATATGAATAGCGGCATGCCAAACTCCATACATAACAAATCAAACTCCATATATAAAAAATTGACATTCCACCATTTGCGCTAGACGTCTAGCAATTTTTTATGAAATATCGTTTTCAGAACGATTTCTCTTGCTGCATTGAGAGACAATAAAGAAACCACCTGTCAAAGGAAATCGTTCAAACGTTTACAAAATAAAAACAAATACGAAGCCGAGCAAGTAAATATAATTGTGACAAAATTGGTGATAAGGTAATTAAAATAGCAATTCAGAAATTGTTTTTATAATATATTGTATCATTTCTTGAATTGTAGTGTGGAAATAACTATGCGAAAAGTAGTGTCAAATGTCACTTTGCCGCTGGCGCTATGATTCTAGCGCGGGCATTCCTTCATCTGCCAAAGTGCCAATACCTATCAACAAATGGTTTCTGCCATATAAAATAAACATATAACCAACACCTACCTATACATTTACAACCTTGAAATCTCATAACATGAAACATTTCACACCATTATTTCTTATACATTAGCATTACCTAAATTTGATACCTACTTCTACTGCATTGCCCCATTTACATTATTTTAAATTACAGAAATGCATCCATTTAGAAAACAATTAAACTCTACTCACCAAAGAAACCGGATTTTAGTTCAGCAGAGCAGACGTTCAAATGCTGTGTAAAACATTGAATAACGGAACACTCGCACGAACAAGAACAAGCAAAACTCTTCATAGCTTACCACACTTTAATCACTAAAATCACTTAATCCGAAGAAGAATCACTTTGAAACACATTTATTTAAAACACCAAGTAATGTTGACTTTATAAAAGTCGTGAAATTTTTATTGAAAAGAATCAGTTTACGGTTTAAATAAATTATTCTTGTTTTAAAACGCATGAAAAACCGAATATCCAACCGAACCGAACTGGAAAGTGACAGACTGCACCAAAGACTATCCATCCATATCCAAATCATACTGAGACCCCCGTGACTCGCACTCCTCTTGCCGCTGGCCCCCGCAACCAGAACAACATTCTGTTTTCCCATCGGTTCGGTATCGGTATTATGTCAATTAGCATGTGACATGCAAAAACGTACAAAAAGTGCAACTAGAAAATGCTGCCACTCGTGGGGGAATGTGATACCACATTTTAACATTACTAAATGCTATTGGTTAGTTTAGTTATTATACATTTTTTAAAGGCGAATAATTTTGATTATTTGGTTAATAAAACTGTCTAAAGAGACGTTTTATATACTTGAAACATTTTTAATTTGATTTCATGTGCAAATAACTAAGGAAAGTTTGCTGACAATATTTTTATTTTCCCTCAGTCAATGGAGATAAATTTGAAAAATCTTAAAGCCAAAAATAGCCAAACTCAAACTTTAAAATCTTTAAAAACACACTTATTCTGATTTAATTGTTTTTAAAGATGACAGTATTAAATTAAAATAAAACCATACATGGAGACCAAATGAAAGTTTCGTTCCCAAATAGGTGCATAATATTCTTTACACGAATTCAAAGACTGGAAAATTAATGGCGTTTTCCATTTTGATACAAAAAATCCTCTTTTCAGATTTAGAACAGTTTTACTGCTCACGAAATAAGCTGGCTGTCAGATTTCATGTTCCATTGGCCGCAAAAAAAAAAAAAAACAATTTTGCGAATCTCGAGAGTTCTGAGCGAGATTCATACCTACTTACACTAATACCAAAACATTTGTCATTATAGTCAAACTTTGAAGTGTGTTATTTTACGTTTTTAGAGACAAGAAGTCTGTGAAAAATAGAGAAAAATTTACATTTGGCGGCTGCAATGGATATTAACATAAATTAAATAGATTTTTATAAACACAAATTAAAATATAAGAACAGCTGACACTTAAAACAAGCACCACCACAAATGCAAAGCAAGAAAACTCCCGTTTTATGTTCCGTTGGGCACGAAAAATCTGAAATCTGAGAGCAAAATCTGAAAATTACAATGGAAAACGACATAAGGGCGCTCGAGAGAGGATTGTCGTTCAAAATTTTCTGAGAAAATCCGGTTGGTGCACATAAGCCGGAAGCCGACTACCTAGTTTTGCTGGATAGTCTTTGATTACGATATTAGTCCAGCTCAAAGACTATGGGGACGTTCAAGTATTTAATTTAGTAAGTCTGACAGCTGTCTGAGTAGACGTGTCTCGGTTTTGATTGGCCATATAAGCACCCGCTTCAATTGACGTTTTTGGAGGGCTAGCCGACGAATATAGTCACAATTATATTCTTGAATGTGCCCACTGTCAATCCGTCCGTTTGCTGTCGCTGTCAGTCACTGTCACTGCAGGCGACTTGACAGCTTGCTCAGTTTGGGTCCGTTTTTATTGTTCTCTTCGGCGTATATTTAGACCGATATTATTTAAGTACAGAATAAGGTCCAGTTTCTCAATGTTTGCGAAAGATAACCCGATATTGCTGACGTCAACAGGCTTCATTTACAATTGGTTTTCCCAGAATTTTCGATTTATATTCTTAGACGAGAAAACGGTGTCCTGCTTTTCATTCATTTGGTTGTTTCCCCTTAGGTTCCGTTTAAATCCTCATTATATTGGCTGCCTAGCTATATGCTCGTACATATACTCGCCTACAGCCAGCTCAAATGGAACTTTGCCCTTAAGTCCTTTCTCGCAAATGCCATGCAAATTATATGCGTAATTGCTAGTCGAAATCATAATTTCAACCCCAAATTGCCATTTAAATTGCTCATAAACGCAACGGCACTCGCAGCGGAGTCTCGCAGCGAATTGTTTGGGCCCGTCTTCAAACAAAACAAGTCACCTAATTCAAATTCCTGGCAGGAAAACTTCCAACTCCAACCATTTATCATATTTGATGTTTTCTTCTCAATTTCAGCCTCGAAGGAGCGACAAATAGTCATACAACACACAACACAGCAACACAGCATTCATTCCGTTGCTTCAATGAAAAGTCATCTCCTACTTGATTCTAACTTAGTTAGCTCCTTCGCTGGCTGGGAAAGGACACCCCTAATGGCTTTCCTTGGGTTTTTTTTCTTTCTTTTTTGATAATTTCATTTAAATTTCCATCCTAAAGTCATAAAGCTTTTATACACAATATAGCTACAGTTGTTGCATAGCCAATCTCATTGGGAAATCGAAAAATATCATCTAAGGAATTAACATTTTCATGCAAGGAACACACACAGATACTCGTAACACATTCGCCTTCACAAGCTATTTGTAGGGAATTTTCTTTGGCAAATTAGATTCGCAAACCGAGAGAAAGACCGAGGAAACTCAATAAAAAACGGAACCAAGAGCAAGAAAACTCGGCATCGCGCACAGCCAAAAGATGGAAGGGACGATGACAAAATATTTCGTATTACTCGGATATATCCTTGAAGTGATTTTTGTTTTCGTTGTCGCAGAATTGGAGTCGTCGACGATGGTATGTTGCTGTTGTATGTTATGTGAAGGCTTTCGTGTGTGTAATGGTTTTTCTGGCACGAATGTGGCTCTTTTCAGAGAAATGGGAATTTAATTTAATTTTTTTTCTTTTTTTGAAATATATTGAAACTCAGCGCCAGTGAGAGCGATTTGTATGGCATCTTATGTGTAGGTGTCGCAATGTTGCCATTTACGTGTGTAAATCTCCAGCAATCTCTATGTGACTGAGTGCTTATTATCTTTTGAAGGTTTGATTTGTGAATAAGACAACAAATGGCTTGGGCGCTCATTCCGCAACTTTCCAGGCGAATAGCGTCGAAAAGGTCGACCTCCAAAGCCTTCAAATAGGTAAAAAACTTACAAGCTTGAGAGCTTAATTCAGTTAATTTTTTACAAATGTATTAAAAGCTGACGATAGTCACCAAAACTCGGCCAGAGAATAACTTATTACGGTCACCAAAATTTCAAAGACCATATCGTTAGACGTCTTTTTGTATTACGGAATTCGTTTCGCATTAATCTAGGTAAACAGGATACAGATAAAAGGTTGGGAAAGGTTTCGACCGAGCTTCTTTAAGACCACCAAAATCTGTTCCCAATTCAGCTTAGCCGATGATACTTCCTGTGAAATACCTTTCAGAAGTCTTTTTCTGTTTTCTCAAATACTAGGCAGGGCTAAGCGATAAGTAGCCTTTAGACTATTGGGTTCCTTTTGTAACACCAATGGGCTTGATACTTGATTTTACATTGGCCTTCGACAAATGCAATCTTTCTCTTGTTTTACAGAGAGGTGAAAAGAAGAAGCGCACTATTAAAATTCTGAATTGACCGCAGTTTCTTGGGAATCATCTATTTAATGAACGTGGTGTCGTCTTAAATGGCTTCGCTGCTAGACTATCGAAGACTGCACGCTCCTTACTTAAGCCTCACTGTGATAACTTCAAGTTTGTCCTAAAACTATCAGGTAGCCTTACAGCGGAATTGTGGCTTCGATGGTCCGCCAAAAAAGTATCTCTAAACCTCTAAAACGAACTGTCGTCCGCAGGCTTCGGTTTGACTCTTTTATGGAAAATCTTTGACTCTTTTATGGAAAATCTAAATCTGAATCCTGCTGTTACCCGATGTTAGACACGTCTCCTCGATTTTACGTTGCTTTAAGGGCGTACTTCGATCTACTTCTCAACTTGTAGAGTTGACTTGCAACTATCCTTCTTTCAGCATCAAGCGTGTCCCTTTTCGAGCCTCAATTTTGAGCCTACATTCGTCTGTGACCTACAACTTTATGCCGTATGCAATCGCCGTTCTTCGACAAGCATCTTAAAAGGCTGATATAAGGCTGTCTGTGTTGTGACTTGTGAGAGTTTGTGATAAAAACCTCTCCCATATCAGACCACAAGGATATGTGATCAAATTCCGCAAGTATAAGCTACCTGCCCCCATTCCCTCTAAAAATACACAACACAGGATAAAACTAAAAGGAAAAATTCATTTCTTCCTACAGGACGCAAGCACACCAAATCCATTCAACCACAGTACGTGCACAGTTTTCCAATCCGCATATCGATACCACAAGGCCGCCGTCTTCGTCGTCGTTGGTGCCGTTCTGCGAAACACGAAGAACCGATGATTGCGAATCGAAACTCATTACGCATCAGTGGCACTTAAAGGAAAGATTTCCCAATTTGATGATGTCTATGCTGAAAGAATGTAGTAGGGGTTGAAGGTGGACCACAGAGGATTGAAAAATTCTTTGTTTTCATTGTGAAAAAGGAAGTCTCTGCATCTTGATTGGAACGGCGGAACCGAGTCGGTGACTGCTTTTTGACACAACGGAATTAATTTCCTGCGAACCCATTAAATGTCGTAATCAAAGGAATATTGCCTTCCAAAGAGAATTGGAGTTTTATTTTTGTATTCACCTTGGAAGCCGTTTTTACTCCCCTTTTGATACATAAATATGAGATTTCCCGGAATTAAAAACTAAACTCCTGCAAAACTAGGAATCACGTTCCTCTGCATAGAGAGTCGAACAAAAAAGAACCCGGCAAATTCAATTTATTTCCAGTTAACAGCACAGTTCGCCTGCTGCATCACAATCAGTGACCATCGAGGCTGCGCGTCTCTTGGGAAATCGAACTGAAAGCATACAACAAGTTACAACCCATCATAACGGTTACACTGCCGTATCAGTGTATTGTCGTCGAAAAGCTATACGGAATCACTCTTGTAACACGATTGGCATGAATGTTTTTAGGGTCGACTGGACAATTCATACCGCCGGACAAGGTTAAACCGTATACGATTATGGTTATGATGATGGCGATGGCGTCAGTAGTTTTCACTGATATCGAGGGAAACATGTCGAACACTGACAGCATGTTGTTGCTGCGGAGGTGAAGTAAGTAAAGTGTTGTTGCTGTCCATTTAAGGGATATCGGATTGCGAATCTTTTTTTGCTGTCAGAAGGGACTGTAACGATGCAATGGTCGAGAGACCCCCGCCATAAGGGGTCTGGAAGTCGATTATGTTGTAATTGGATCTTAATGGTGGATGGGCTAATAAGTGAGAGATCTGAGGGAGAGGAGTTTGATTGAGAGCAGTCTAATAAACTAGTAGAAATTATCTATTCAAATGACTACGATCCAGATTCCCCAAGCCCTTTCATCAAACGCTGCTGACGTGCGTCTTCGGGGAAATGATAATTTGAAGCAGCGAAACTATAGGTATACTCGTAGGTGAAGCTTGCTAAAGATATGTCAAAATATGCGGTGATAAAGTTTTATTTGGTTTCCAGGCGCTCAAATTCAAATGGCACAACGCGACGAACGCTCGTCGTCGTTGTCGTTGTCGTCCCCAGTTCGGCATTGAGTCTGAAAGTAAATGAGGGAGGAATGTGCCAGCGGGTTTCCGCAAGGGAATACATTGTCTTTGGTTTGCAGATTATTTGAGAACCTTTATTGTTGCTCCTTTCGACTTGTTAGCTCTGCTTTTCTATTCTATATTGATTTTGTTTCCTTATACCTTCCATATACTGTATTCATGTTGTAATGTTGGGAATTTGATTATATTTCCATCCTAAGAGGGGAGGCATTCGGTAAGGATCAAGATTTCCGGGACGCTTTATTGACGCTATATATGGTAATCATATGAATTATTAAAACGTTGAGTTCTCGGATATAAAAACGGTCCTTGGAATTGGAATACAACCTGACATCTTGCATCTGTTGTATTTTGTTAAAGTGCCTATAGAGAAAATTTGGAAGTGAAATAAATTGTTTTAGATGCAGGCATCAAATACTTTGAATAAAAACACTTTATCACTTTGGTTAAGAACCAAGTTTCTAGATAAATATCAACCAGTTGGTTGAATTCAACAGAGTTAATTTGTTATTTACAACCGAGAAAATTTGATAAGAGGTTACTTTTAACCGAGTTTCGTTAAAAAAGTTGGTTATTTTTAATCCACTAACTCTGTGGGAACTATAATAACAGTATCACTTGGTAGTTTTCAACCGAAAGTTGGTCAATTTGAAATAAGCGATTTTTCTGCGTGAATAAACGTTATCTAGCAGAAAGTCAGTAACGAGTTCTTTGAGTGCATTTGTTTTAGAACTTTGTGAACGCTGGAATATACTCGAACTTTAATGTATGAACTACATCGAAACATAAGTTGAAAGACGTACAAAAAAAAAGTCAAAGCCTCAAAACTCATCAAAAACGCACCCATAATTAGATGACATCTTTGAGAAAAGTCAAAACTATGGAAGCTCAGAGCTTTATACTGCAGTTAACACGCATTATTAAAGGGATGTCCAATACTAAAAAGCCTGAAAGTGACTGAAAAGGACAGCATTACCTAACACGCAAAAGTACGTGACACGTATTTTGGTCGGCCATCTTGTTTGAGGGGTAGGAATTATGGGAGTGTTCAGCATGTTGGTATGCTTATAGCGATGGCTTGCGAAATTTCGCTTTCCTATAAAACAAAATGGCTTCCGGAAGTGATGAACGTACAATTATTCATTTATTTCGTATAACTGATTGTTGAATTAGTCGCAATCAGCCAGACTTGGCAGCACCGGGGAGCAAACCGAACCTCGCCAACAGAGGGAAACCCAACGACAATAGAAGACGGAATGTCATTGGCCAGCCAATGAGAAAGCTCGTTCTATAAATTTTGCGACATTCTTTCCACTAAACGTTTTTGAGCAACAAAGCAGTCTTCCAGCGGCAGCAACCTACAAATTTGAAACCAAACCACACACCCACCAAGAAACCAACATGTACCAATAAAATTAATTTTTAATTAACAAGTTTACAAATTTAATTCGTCTTTTTTACAGAATTGTTGGTTTAATTTACTCAAACTAATTCCCACTCTTATTTAACATGTTTTTAATTAGAAATACAAGTGTGTTGAAGTGATTGCGGGAATATTGTTCACCGAAACGTGTGTTTATTTCCGTTTTACGTATCTCTAACTATGGGTAGAACATCAGTGACACTTTAGGCGTCTGATTTGAGATGTCATTCTTACCCATTTATTAGCATTGACTGCGGACTCGTGCAAAAATACGCGTGCGTGATGATGTAAATGCAGTATTAAACATTTTTTACCTTTTTCAACGTCTATTTCCATGTAGAACTTTACGGGACAGCGAACAAAGTTTACTGTGTGATGGAAGAATACGACATTTTTCGACATTTTTCTACTTCTTTTAACATATATGTTTCAAAGTATGTATACATAGTTTATGCTTATATTTTTTGAATCCCAATTTACCTGGAAAAGTACCAAAAATATTGACTCAAAATACTTTCTATCCCATTCGTATATAAATTCCGTCTGTAATTGATAGTAACTAACATTTTCGAACTGACAGCTGGACTGTCACTTCATTTAGTCCCTAGAAACGTTTTAATCCGTCAAAATATATTTACCTAATTTCTGTCGAATTCTAGAATTTAGATTAAATACGAATTCAATGGGCCTCACCAATAAGCATTTTTAGTTTCGACTCTTAACTTTCGTAGTTCATATTTTCCATACAAATTTCGCAATTGTGAGCTTCCAAAAATTTAAAGTCGAGACTCAAATTTGTTATTAGTACGGCGCATTATCAATTTATAAGCATCTCGAGGCGTTATTCAAGCGCTATAGGGTTGCCAGTTGGGTTTTTTTATCGATGGGGAAAATTTTGAAGGGAGAAATCTGTTTTTTTTTTTTAAATTCTATTTTATTTGTACAGGCCAAACTTCTAACATCCAAAAAAATTGTTTCTATGAGCGATTTGTTTTTATATGAGTGTTTCTTATTGGTATCCATGGTGGACTGCTTTTCGTTATAACATCCTTTCTTTTGGTAGCCTTAAAATATGGTTCCGCAACATGCGTTGAAATTTAGTGTTGTATTTCTTTGCCGCTCACTTTTGCATCCGGATAAACAAACGTTTCAAATCTGAAATTCGTACCGTTAAATCGCACTTAAAAGTAGAAAAAACATGCTAAAAAAATAAGAAAAAAAAAATATTTTTGGGAAAATATAATCAAATCTGGGGGTTTTCCAGATTTATTTGGGGAGGGGGGATACTTTGACCGTCTGGCAACGCTGTTTCCCCGAAAAGTATTTACAAATGGAGACTAGTTATCATTATTTGGTTACGACTTAAAACTTATAGAGGCATACATTCGAGACAACTTTTGACACTGCGACACAGGACGTTAAGAATGCTTTGAAGATCGCGTGCTAAAATCGTATATCCCCGAAGCGTGCGAAATATGAGATTGCCAATATAAAGCAATGAAATAAACAGATACATAGTTGGTGCCACTTGTCCTTAGGACCAGGTTCGTACAACTATTATTGACTGTGGACTTTTATTCTGTATCAGTATTTTAAGGCAGTCACACTACCTGATGTGTTACTGACATTATTTGCGAGAGTTGGCGCAGTGAAAGGAACCTTAAGACATAATTTATATTTTACCAGAGATTAAGCGTAACACCCATCGTTCCAGTAGTCCTGCACACTACTACTGGTACCTGACACTACAGCCCAAAGGACACCCTAAAGGAGTCACTAGAACGAACAAAACTACCTCCCTCTTATTTCATATCATAAGCACAATCGAAACATACATAATCCTCTTGAGTGAATTAATCCAACCCCTATCTGTCCATAAATCGATTGCGCTAAATTACCTCACTCAAAATGCATACGAACTTATGGATCTCAACTGTGTAAACACACACAAAGTTCTTAACACTAGCATGCAGATATTTTGATTTGCATATAAATATTGAATCAAAAAGCCGAAATTCGGTTTAGTCCGTCAACGGCACCCCCTCTGCCACAAACCATTGAATAACGAAATTTCGGTTGAACCGCTCAGCAACTCGTCCCCGGCTAATTCCAATTGAATCCTGGCGAGCAGTGAATTCTCCCCCAATTCAGTTGAGGTCAATCTGTTGCCAGTCGAAATTCAATTATTCATCGCCAGCCATATTCGCATGCCACCCAATAGACGACTGTTTGTGTTTATCATTCGATCCAAATCAGGGCGAAAAAAGTCCAAGTAATCATGTTCCATGTTGCTTTCATCAATCCACCGATTTTGCAATCAAGATATCACGTTTAAAGGGTGGCGCGTAACTCGACAAACGGGAAGGCTGTTACTAGCTAAACCGATGATATAACTTTGTTGATTCATTACCGGCCGTCCGTGGGAACACTCTGATTATTATAGGGCAAACTAGTTTTATGGCAATGCGCATACCTACTAATCGCCCGGATATCCTGTTGAAACAACAATTCGGTTTGCCAATAGCACGTGTCCGCTAAAATGTTAAAATAATCCCAATGCACGCGTGTTGGCAAATGCAAACATGGCGCCGCTCGCCGTGGTTTTAGAGGTGATTGCAACTTTCGTGTGGCCGCATATTGAATTTTGAAATGCGTTTTAAGGTTACCATAATAACAAGGCTCAGTTGTGGTGCAGCCTATGATTTGTAAATCACAGTTTTCAATAGCCACAGAGGGATATGTATTGTGCTAAAGCATACGGCGGGCCGGTGACAATTTTGGGAGGCTTTGAATAACAGCGTGGTTAGCGGAATTTCCTCCAGCCCAAATTCAATGTGTTTGCTCTGGCACGCACTCCTTAATTTCCATGGTATACTGCCGGAATACAAGAAACTAAAATATGATATGAAATTTATCGTCTGTATAGCAGTTAAAGAAGCGACTCAAACTACCAGTAATGGAAATTATCCTCCGCGTGGACAGCCAGGGAGCACTTAAATCAATCAACTCCAAGCTGCTAAGCTCAAAATCTGTATGTTAGTGTCTTTCGGCATTAAGAGCGATTGAGCCAATATTCAATACTGCTGTGCTGGGTTAGTTGACATGTTTCTGTGGACGGGAACGAGGCAGTGGTTAAAATGAGGCTCTAGAAAGGACAGATATTATTAGCTGACAGAGAAGTATTGCAATCAGCTTTCACCGCAGCAAATAAAATGATAAAAAAAAGGGAAAAACAGTCTTCAAAGTCAAAGTTTCAGTTGTAATTAAATTCTTTCTCACCTTTAGGCAATAATCGAGAGCCCGAACTGTGACAACAACAGGAAGTAATTATTTATTATTATTATTTATTTATAGACCCATGTCAGGCGTTGTTAAGTAGATCTGCTCAATGAGCAAAACTGGAGGGAGCAACACAGGTAAAAGCTTATTCATGTGAGAACTAACAATCCCCCTTTTGATGCATTTCCAAACAGAAAACTGAAGACTTTAATATTCCAATAGTAGGATTCTTAACAAACCTATTAAAATGTATTAAAAAACCAAATTTAAAAAGAGCTTAAAAAACAATTTTTCTTTTTGCAAACTTATTGCCGCGAATTGCCACAGATTATTCCCAATCCGCAACATTAAGAACTTTCTACGAACAAGCGAGTTCGTCCGAACATAACCTCAAACTTGCAATGACGAGGCAACTTTGATGACATAACGTTTACTTTGTGTCAATTCAGTGACGCATCACTGGTATCATGAAATCATGATGCTTTGCAAAATGTTCATTAATGCAAACTATTGGCATCACGCTCAACGTCAAGTGTTCATTATTGCAACGTTGATCAAACTGATGCGCAAACATAACGAAAAACAGCATCACAGAAATACCTGACGCGGCGGCAAAAAAGTAAGAAAAATGTCGGAAGAGAAAAAAAGTTGGGTGGAGCGGCACATTCTTAAATGATTTTGGAACACATCGTCGCTGGATATTCTTCTAGAACTTTGAAATAGTCTCTAATTTTAGAAATGTTCCTTCTTTTAAATCTGATTATTAAAGTCCGTACGCATTTCGACCGCTTTCTTCTTGCTTCACCCATATTAAAAATAAGTGCGCACTGATAAATGTCAGATGATTTTCACACCTGTTAAAAATGCCGCAAAACCCTGAAAACTCGGCTACTACATCGAACCCAAAACATGTTGCACTGAAGTCTGCCAGTTTTTGAAATTGAAAAATATTTATCTTTTGGGGAACAAAGTGTGAAGACATAAAACTATTTTTTGTTTATTGTTAAAATTCAAAGAATTCAAAAGAATTCTTTTGAATATCAAATTTATTTGTATTTACCTTCATCACGATAAATAAGTTAATGACAGCAAGCGAAATGACAGCGCAACTCAGCACTGAGTTCTTGCCCCGACAAATTAACTCGGGTAGGTTCAGGACACAACTAGGGCGCCCTAGAAGTCATGTCAAACACAGGTTTTCAGCTGGTTTTCAGTACCATGGCGAGTTCAGTGCTATATCGAACAAGTTAGGGTAAAACCAGCGCGCACTAGTGCGCACTAGGGCCCACGTCAAACAAACCTAGTGATGCCGCATCTCTATTTGACGCAAATATTTGACGTTTCTGAATTTACACATATTCATAGAATTCGCTGTTACTTGGACGTAATAAAATGTCTGTCCCCTAAACATAAAGCATTCGAACACATTAGTCAAATTGTGTCAAACTTCGTTCCATTCTAGCCAACTACCAGAACTTTTGACGAACAGACCTAAATTGTATCATGCATGACTGAACTGTAAAAACTTGCGAATATTCGGACGTTCGTTCGTTCATAATAAACATAGGACTTTAGTGAGAATTCGCCCATCAAATGGCCCCCATCTTTTTGTTTCATTCTCGGTGCAGCGTTCCGCTTTCCGTTTACGAAAATCTGGTCACCTTTGCTATACCTAAAAGTGTCCCATCTCAAGCTCTTTTCATCATAGATCCGAGATAGAATTTGTCACCTACCTCTTTGTGATAGAAAGACTTACATAGGATTGGCTGAATTTTCATTTTTAAAAATTCGGATCAAACTTTGGTCAAACCTGTAAATGATCTGCAAAAATATCTGCCTTGTCAAAAGTGTCGAAAATATATAAATAAAGGTGGGAAAGTGCATCCAGTTAATGGCACATCGGTATTCGAATTTCAAGTTTCCTCAATACGGAATCAGAATTTGGCCTAACTTTCAAACTTTTGTGTACCAAATTGTTTGTAGTGTTTTATGTGACTATAGGAACAACATTCAGAAAGTTTGGCCAGCATTTTGGGTAAGTTTTGAAAGTGCTTACCATGCCTGCTGAATAAATGCGAATTCATCCGATATAAGCTGGGAATTTCTGACATTTTTATCGTAATTTCTGCAAAATTTCATTGAAGCACTTTTTATTGAAAAAACCTTCGCCGAATGCTGAAGTTTAATGTAAATTTCGCAAATCAAGGCCAAAACTTGCTCAGTTTTTTTGACATCCTTATACTATAAGCAGCATTCAAAAACTATCGGTTACATTTTATAACGAAGTATATAAATTGCTAGGGTCTTCTATGTCGAAAATGAAGACCGAGCTTATTGGTAAAGGTACTTATAAATAGCTGTGTAAAATTGTACATGTACAGGTACACGATACAGTCACATATTTTCGTATGCAGATTGCATTTGACAGACTACCCAAATTTCCTTGAGAGGACTTCTCACTTGTGCAGGGATTAGTTGCAGTATAAACGTGCGAACTCAGCATACAATTATCCCCAATGCTACACGAATAGAGACAATAGGCATTACATTGCTACAAATACCCTTAACACTGGACTAAACCAGCCAGCCTAATGATCTGATTATAATATTAGATTAATAACAATAGCACAAGCGCTGCCAACTTCTGTAGAACATCATCAATGAGCTTATATGCTTAATCACTTCACACGAATACGAACCGAAATACTACGATTGTATAGCAATGCACCTTGGTAAGTCCGAATGCAATTTTTGTCCAAAAGAATCGCAACGTCAGCAGTGGTTGGCCACTGTATTTAACTTTGTTTGAGAAGGCCCCCAAATCGTGTGAAAGGGGTGGCTTACCATTGTACACGAACCGATTTACCTGCCATTGGCATCGTGTGCACACAATTAGCATTGTTAATTGAGTTCTACCGAGAACAGAACAGAAGCAATGATCCTTTGGCTTCAATTCAATTCAAAGCAATTGCGCGATGAGTGTGGGAAACCGCGAGGTGTACCTACTCACATTTCAGTATATGCACACCGTGCCTCTTGAAAGGATTTAAGATTGCATTGGCAATGGCGGTTATATGGATTTTAGGGAGAGAGGTAGGCTTTGCCTCAAAATGCAATCGTAGTGTAGGTGTGAAGACGTAAGTCAATTATTGATTTACTCACGGAGGAGTCCTTGATTAATGGCAGGGGGGCTGGCTTATGTGCTGAGAAGCCACGATTGACGACTTTGACATTTTCATTTCACACAATTAGCATTTCATGCCACTGACGACCGGACGAAAGCGAAAAGTTAAACAAACCACAAGTTGGTTTTGTTTGATCGTTATTATAAATATTCAAAAATAATGGAATGAGATGAACAAGAAAACAATGTCAAGGATACTTGTTTATTTGCGAGTGGCTAAGCCTGTTCTTGGAACGCTCGGATTACCAATAAATATGTCATAGCTTTCAAACTTTGTTTTCAGGAGGAGCGGAGAGCTCAATGACTTCTATTTGACAGAAGGTTATATCTTTTTTGGTATAGGTAGGTACTTCTTTTTATAATTTTCGACGCGTGACTGTTTGAATGGGGACATCAAAAGGTGGTGGAAGTTTCAGTGAAGTTGAAGGGCAGCGTTTGAAAAATTGAAAGCAACCAATCTGCCATGATCTGACAGACACAGTGGTATCTTCTAAAATCAGCAAGAACCACAAACTGGCGCAGTTTGACACAATATTATATCAAAATCTCACCTCACACGACAGGTGTCAAGCCAAAATGTGGCTGACTTAGATGCACTTATTGCCACTCCCTAATAGGGCTAGTTGCAACCGACAACGAGCTTGCAAATATTCATATACGACCCCGACAATTGCTTGCACCATCCCTACTCATCGACAATCCCGCCCAAGTAGGATAGTTTAGGGACTGACAATGACCAACAACCCGATGGTGGACTTGCCTTTTGAAATATGTATCACCATCGTGCGTCGTCTGCTTTCGCTCACAAGTAGCGGTGTTGTTGGGACCGAAGACAATGCACACTTCACTTTTTCTACGTCAGTCACATATGCGAACTGTCAACTTAGTGCTCCGGCATGAATTTCTTGACTATATCTATAGTCGGCTTACACTCCATAGACGTCAACTGAAAAAATAACTGGTCGTGCGATTGATCAATCAAAACTGACATCTGACATCGAGTCGACACAGCTGTCAGAATTACTACACTAGATAGGTACTTGAACGTCCCCAATGATATTAAGCAGAGTCCCGTAAAGTGGCAAGACAGGGCAGATAGTATAATATTGAAAACAAGTCGAGTCCGATAAAGGGCCCCTCGGACCTCGGTTTTGGAAATGTAGACAGAAATATTCAAGTCGTCGTGACACCATCTGTTTTTTAAGTTGAGAACAAAAATCTGGAAATGTAAAACGAAAAGGGTGTCTATTAGTTTCGGGCTAGAAAGCTTGCCGCCACAACGACTAATACAATTTGCAGCAGCTTGCTATCCAGTAATAAGGTTCCAAGTTCCTTTGATTAAGTCTTCTCTCTGCACGTCCTCGCTTTTCGAAGCAGAAATGAAAGTCTAGTTGCGCAAAGGCAGGGAAAAGTAGATATTTAAGCAGCCTTTCCATCAGCCTGCAAATGGGCAGTGCTCAATGAAGACCTGTGTTTGAAAGCTTAGAGGATTAGAACGCCAATTTAAGAGCCATCCATATAGATGTGTCATTCCTCCCTGCTGCGTAAATAGCAAGTCTTGTATATAGTCTGTTCATTCATTTCCTACTCTCTTTATTTATCTGTACCAGCTGTCGGATTTGCTTAGCCGAAGGTCACTTTTTGCCGCAGATTTCTACATGAAAGATTCAACAGCTCACAAATTTAGAGTAACTTTCTTACTGTCAATCTCAGAGCTGTTTACCCTGCTGTTGTCAACCTTAGTTGTACAAATAGGCATGATCTGGGAGCTGACCTTAAATGCTATCATTTAGTAAAGTAGATACAACTTACATGGGCTTACTTAAAAATATGTGAGTCACTCAAGTCTCAAGGTACATTCGGCCTACCTAAACGAGTTATTAAAATCGCCGTAGGTAATAATCTACAGCAAATCTGCTCAAACCGATATTAACCCACAAACCGGTTTGAAACAGCGCGTTATTGTTCATTTCGCTTTTAACTCACCGATGAACTTGTCAATTGAAATATTTATTTCCATCATTCGACGAAATACAGAAAACAAAACACAATAAATCGTGACTTAATATGCTTCAATCACAGTAAATTCCACATTCGTAAAAAATAAAAATGAAAAAACCCCGCAAACCAAAAATGGTGTTTCCCGCAATTCGTGTTTTGGGTTTTGTTTATTTTTCTCTTGATTTTAAATTTAAATAAAACCTATCCACGGTTGACTGGCTTAAAACCGCCCATTGATTTTAAGATTCACCAACGAAAAGGTGTTAATTAAATAAATATTAACAAAGTGCTCGCTTACAGCGGATAAACAGACGTATAAATTAAATTATTAAAGTGCACTGTTCGAAATTGAAATATGAAACCGCCATTGCATCATCAAACATCCTTCCAGACTGGAGTAGAGTTCATTGGCGAGGAGTTGTATTTGTCATTTTAAACATCGGTACCTTTAAAGATTGAAATACAACATGTGTAGTTTCTTTTTAATAAAATAAAAATTAATGCTGTGGCAACATTAACGTTGCAGAAGAATATCCCAGTCCCAATATAAATAAAAGGAGAGTCTCAAACAAACATTTGTATAAACGAAAACAACGCAGAGAGTTCGGCAAATTTATTGGTGCAATCGAGGATTTTTTATTGTTTTAACCGCTGTTGTATATTGTTTTTTTTTTGTTTTCTTTGTTTGACTGGCCAACCGGATGTGTTTTTAATTTATGTCCTGATCCGGTGTGTCTTTGTAGGTACATCCGCGACAGGTGAAATCCCTCAAATATTGATGACATGAAATAAAAACAAAATAAACATTAAGCCGATCAGGACTCTCACTCAATTGCTACCACTCGGATAGTTATTGGCGATGTAAAGTGAATTTATGCGAAATAAGTCGTGAATGGTAGATAAAGTCGTAGTCCCGATCCTGAGCCGTGACGATGGTGTTAATTTTGCGGACACACGACTGTGGTTAATTGAATTTCCAATTCGACTGATGTTCCTTATTTGGTCGGCGCTATAAAATTGCCGATGTAGCTGTTGTATTAGGTTATACGGATGCACTGGCAAAAAAACCTTATTTTTGTGGTTTGATATTTTTATTTATGTAAAGGTGAGCCATACTGTTGTGGTAGATAATTCAATTTTGGGGATATACGCGAGCGACATGTAAAAAAAAAAGAGTTTTTTTGAATTGCCAGTTTTTGACGTTCAATATTTGTGACCCTCCTGTTTTCAGTCGATAAATAGACCACAGCCGAGATGTGAATCTAAAGTGAAACTGTATGGATAAAGTTTGACGTTAAATAATATGATGAATTCGTTCAATTATACATGTTTAAAAACGTTAAATAATTTTTGTTGTATTTCTAGTGACACTCCCCGTTTTTCTTTCCAGTTTATTTTTTTCAAAGTGCGGTTCCCCATATAAAACTTCCATCCCCTATTTCATGACTTTGAATCGTTGTTTTTCTCGGGCGAATACGAATCCATCAGACCCAAAATCGTGAATATCGAACGAACCGTTCTCGAGTTTTGAGTGAACACACGGAAGTCAGTCTCTTCTCAAAAAGAGATGATGTTGGTGATGTCATTAAATTCACTTGTCTATCGAAGCCAAAAACTGAAGATAGCGAACCGGTGATGGACAAGAAAAAGAACCCTGAGGCAGACCAGCTTTGCGTTCAATGAAGGTATATATTTAATTTTCTACAAGCTCTTTAAGTCTGGTGTATCTACAGGGTGCGCCATCTTTTTTGTCGGTACCTAAGTAAACTTTGAATAATTTTGACATTTATCAACCGATTGGCTTATGAATGTGGGCTTTTTAATGCCACCAAAAATTCGTCCTTTGGTGCTCGGTTTACCCGTTTTCTGGGTGAAATGTTTATTTTCCGAAACGATTTTCGAAATCGGCACTACAATCGAGAAATCGAGAAATCCTCTCATACAAGATCCTCTTATACAAGACTTTGGACCGTTTCCAAATATTCCGAAAAGGCTCCTATTGGAAGACGTCAAACACCACCCAAGGTTTCGTCGAAGGCTTGTCCAAAAATATGGCAGATTTTCGATATCATGGGTAAATGGACTTGCCAGAAAAGAATTTAGCTCCCCATGTCGAATCGCATTTATAAATGCAATGAATTCATACGAAACCAACCTGAAATCGAAGGATTTCTCAATTATTTTTGTCTTTCAATAAAGTTAAGCTTTGGCTAACCGATCACTGAGTTTCCGCATTCCTCTTTCTTCCCAATAACATGAACAACAACTGAGCCTTCTTTAACTCTTTCCCTAATCAGATGTCGATCATTCAAAAACCATTATCATCCTGGAGACGAAATATATCGCCCCATAGATCGGAACAACTTTTCAAAACTCCTACTCCATGTATATACCTACCTACGATCAACAAACAACAATCTACACAATTACCATCATAAATCTAATCGCTTTCAATCTGGAACTCCCTCTGGCTCTGCTGCCACCATTGTGACCCAATAAACCAATCACCAACGGTTGGCCGTGAGCACGACCAGCCGAGCACCACATCGCAATTGCAAATTAAGTAACAAGACACCGATAACATCAATTAACGCAAGTGAATGAACCCACAATGATTGAACGTCAAATATATAGCCAAACTGATAGCTACGTGTACGGCAGAAAGCGCTTGTCACGATCACGATAATCAATTTAGGTACTTCTTTTATTTATTTAAATTGATTGAGTTGCGTATAATTAGCCTATCGCCTGAATGGGTAGAGCTAGCTCTCATGCATCATTAACAAAATTTTCGACAACGACAACAATAGTGTGGCCCGCTTCGACATATCAACTTGCTGTCACGTGAATCTCAACAATGGAAGCTTTAATTTTGCGTACATAAAAAAAGCGCCACCAAACGTAAACAATTACGAATTTGAATACAAAAAGAGCTGCCAGTCAAACTAGTTCTGCGCTCACAGTCACAGTCACACAGCCCAGCACAGCAGCCACTCATCCGCAGCATGTTGATAACGATGACGACCAAACACAATACACCACATTGTGAGCTCACACAGTAGATAAACACTCTGCAAGTCGACTTAAAGCGTCCACTTAAGTCCGATCGGGAACGCTAATTGCCGCAGTCGTCAACGGACATTCGAATCGTGAGCATTATCACTCGGCTTTAATCGTGCGCTATTCAGTGTGAGTTTTTCTGTAGCAGATACTATAAATTTGTTGGTTGTGCATTATGGCTCACCTTCGTGAGGCCCTGCTTCTTGTCACGCTGTGCATTACGCTGAACAGTGCCCTAAAGCTGAAGGAAAAATTCGCCTGGAAACAATTGCAGTTCGATTGGCCAACAGTTGAGGCTGAACAAGAGGCGATCCAAACCGGTCGATACATACCGCAAAACAATCTGCCGCTGGGCGTCGAGAAATGGCAAAATAAACTCTTTGTCACAGTGCCAAGGTGAGTAGTTGCAGTCTCACTGAGGATGTGGAGTTGCTGAAGACTTAATTTCCTATTGTCAGTGCGGATGACGTTGAACGTCAAAAATAGTGTTCTGTGCGGTCATTTGCATATGCGGAGATAAACCTATATAACTGCTCATTTAAATCACAAATTCGTTGTAGGTAGCTAGACCGAGTTTCTTTTGGCTGTTTTTATTTTTGTTTAATTTTGCGGAATTCTTGATACACTTGCTTGACATTAAAGATGGCGATAAGCTGCTTGATAGGTTTATTTGGGGGAAAAATTAACATCAACTGGTTATTGACTCATGATTGCGGCAACGTTTTTACCGAACATAACGGATCATCCGAAGGTTTATATTGTTTGAATTAGATTCGGCTTAATTCGGTATACCTAGTCTTAAATCTAATTGACTGGTTTTATTTCAAAGACTTAAAGTCGTTTTATTGAATTAAATTGTTCGTTAAATGTTTTTTACTTGGTTTGTACAAGGGGTTTTGATTTTTGCCGTCCTAATGAGAGGAGTTCCATGGTAGGATTATGCCGTTGTAATCTAGCTTAAGCCAATGGAAGATCGCACTTTAAAAGTGTATGTTGTGACGTTCGAATCATGGCATTCATGTTTGAGTCCACAAAGAAGACAGCAAGTTTCTAGATTTACATTGAACTCTTAAAGTTTTTTTCTTACAATTTTTGACACTTGCTTAAGCCCACAAAATCCAACTTCATGCGGTTGAGGTTATATGGAAGATGTTACAATGTGACATCTTCATAAAAAGAATACGAAACATTAAAGAGAAATAAAATTAGCGCGACCTCTTGGGATATTATAAGATCATTATAATGATGTCGGTGAGGAAACGAAACCCTTAAACAGACGGGTTTAAATGACAGCACTTCTGCAGATCTTCCCTAGCTGCAATATTAAGGTGTACTCACATTATTAAGGTATAAATTCAAGCAATGTCTTCATTTTAAAATGTCTGCAGGCCTATGCAAGTCGACCTAAATACGTGTGTGACCTTAACAGCGTCCCAAAAATGCTTTCCGATAGCTGTTAGTTATACATTCAAGTTGTTTTAGTCGCCAGGAAATATGATTGCCATAAGCGAGGTCTAAAGTAGGCTTTTTATATAGCCAAAGGGGTTTTTGGAAAAGCATTATTACAGCGGTTGGGGTGGTTATTCTCTGTTGTAGATTGCTCATTTCCCGCATTTGGAAGAATTTTTTCGATAAATCTGACACGGTAGTAAAAAAAGACCCACGGTGCATAGAGCCTGCACCTCTTTCAAATGTCATCCGATCTTACATCTCAAAGGAATTTCAGTGAAGTCTCAAAAAAGAATAATCGTGTTCGCTGTGATCGATCAAATCGATTTCAACCTGTTGAGAGGTGACCGTGCTGCTTAAGATGAAGCTGTCAGGTAGCGGCCTCAGCATTGCAAGTAACTTTTCTCTTTCTTTTGGCATTTAGCTACTCAAAATTCTATCAAATTCAAAAGTTGACAGGTCGAACCTCTCAAGGGCCCATCAAGGGCGGAAATGTCAACGTTAACGTGTTCTTCGGAAAGAATAGAATTCGTCCAACACTCGATTCACAAAATATTATTTGTTTTGCAGACCCTGCCACTGACAGAACCTTTTTCTGATTGAACTGTCATCACCAAACAGCGGTACACTGCTGATGACATACAAAGAAGATAAAAAGAACATTTTCTGATTGAACTGTCATCAGAAAGCCGTTGCTGGTCACAAAACGTTATTTTATAAATGTTATTTATGCATGTGAATAAGGTTTGTCCCTTTACTTTTGTAGTAAGAATGTGAAAGGCTGTCAAAATGGCAGAGAGAGAGAAAGGCTTATGAAAAATGACAGATAATTCATAAATTGCAGTTGTGGATAGTCTGTTTTCTGTTAACATTTCTAATAAACAAAATTAGGAAAAAACATTTCAGCATTTTGATAAAAATTGTCTTGAGAAGATTGTCCCGTCTTACAATCAGGAAGTTTTTCCTCGCCACTTTCGTGTATTTAGGAGTTTATACAAAAATTTAAGTGACCGATCCGAAGAGTGTGAATCCCATAAGAAGATATATATTCCTATAAACAAATGACCAGCGAAAAGAATTCTTTTCACTATTTATTTTGCCGCCTTTTGATTTTAATAAGCCTGTTGGCCAAATAGGACCACAAAGTCACTAACGAAGTATTAAATAGACTGAGAGCTTCGTCCAAAAAAGAGGGATTGCCCTCAAGCTAGATTTGACCTCGAATGTAGCCCAATTCAAATTCATGTATAACCAAACGGGGGCAGACGCATAACTACTCGAAAATAAACAGCCTGCACCTTCCAGTTGATGCCGGATGTCCGGTAGCCTGAGGTGGGTTCTGATTTCGTTATTCTATAATAGTTTTTCTTAGTTCCCAGGTTGAACATTTTCGCTTAATTTTCAAAGACATAAAAGGATATAATTAGTTGTTCAATTTTCTTATTTCTTGGTATAATTTAAAACTAATTATTATGTCGCTAGCCACCATGCAATAAGAATACGTTCTAAACACCGTAAATTCATTAATCATACAATTATATCATACGAAATAATTCAAGGGCAATAAATAGTCAAATTGTACGATAGGCGTGTTTTTTTTTTTTTTGCTTCGATCTCAGCAAAGCAAAGTAAAGTTGTATTTATTTTCAGCACGCAATTGCAAAAACTACTTTCTACGATTTTTTCGAATTAAGGAACGGCATTGAGTGAAAATTAGTAAATGCGTACCAGTCGCGAGAACCCATTTTCCACGTTCGCCACTCGCTAAATGTTTCAAGAAATTAAAGCTAGGTACACCCTAACCTAACCCAGATCATGCTATTGCTGTCAAAGTATTTTTTTTCTTCTGTTATTTCGCACGAGAGCACACTTCATCCCCTAATAGCTGTCATCCGATACAATACCCAGCGACAAACAATCTTTACACTCGAAAAAGTCCTTAAAACTTTTACCGATCCTATAGAAATAGAGTATAGAGAATGAAATCGGATATTCCGTCGTCCTCGCCATAACGCGAACAGATTTCTAATCAATTTTAAAAATACAACTCCCCGCTGACTTGAAAATAAAAACTGCAACCTAAACACTTTAGATTACTTTGTTGTGTTCCGATGTCCAAGGGAGCAAGACACTTAATCACAAATAAAAAAAAAATCCATCAACCCAGCAAAAGTTTGCGAAACCTTTGCTAACTTGCGCGTAAGGATTCTCCTTCTTCATTCCTTAGATGTAGATTGTGTGGATTGTGTGGGTAGGTATGTCCTTGGAGAACATTTCTGGCCTTTTCCGCGAATTGTTGCCCTTTTATGCAACCGCCCCTCAAGTTGTTATTGCACATTGTTTGAGGCACAAACAGAAAAATAATTACTTTGTAAGAAAATCACAGCGAAAAAGTTTTGACCCTCCGGAAGTTGGAGGCGGTTGTGTAATTACTTAAGGCCTACCCGCAAAGTTGGTCTTCCTGCGGTTTGAATTCTGTGGGTGCGTCTTTTTTTCACCACACAAGGGATGTAATTTGTAAAGAAATGAAAGAAACTAACTGAAAGTCAGGGGATTCGATGCAGCAACCACTCAGATTGATCACATTCACTTTCATGTACCCCATCATTAGCCGGCTTCAATGCGCTCCTTATCGACCAGTTTGTTGATTCCGCAATTTTTTTAGCTAGCCACCAATTTGTACTGACCCACTAGCATTTAATGACCAGCAAGTCAATAGTTAATTGATAAATCCACTAAAGCCCAATGTCGCTGTGCACCAGTGGCGTGGCGTGAATTTTTTAAAATGGGAAGTCGAAGCAAAATTAATCACATATAAATATAAGAAACCTTACACCTGTGTACCTTGAAAGAAAATAATTCATTGTACATTTGCAAATTGGGTTCACATTACTAAATTCACTTAAGTCATGCACTGCAATCTGCCAACTGAATTTGTAAGCCAAAACACCTACACCTACCTCATCATACTACCTGCAATTATCCTCACAATCAGACAAGCAGAAGTAGAATAAATCGAATAACTCGAAGAAAAGCGTGTTATTTTGTTCATTTCATAACCAAACAAACACATACGACATACCCAAAACACAACCCAGTGGCAATGGCCAGTACCAGTAACAAGCTCTGGCTCTGGGAAGAAAAAAAGAGATACAAACAAATGTTCACTCAGTACTCAGCAGTCAAAATGAACTTTGTGAGAACCGCGAATAACTCGAAGAAAAGCGGGTTATTTTCTACAATGGGTGTTGAACAAAGAGGTGTCAGATTCAGACAAAGTACTCAGGGAAGAAAAAAAGAGATAACAAGCAAATTTTCTCTCAAAATGAACTATAAAGTGAGAACTTTAATAACCCGACTTATTTTGGGTTACCTTCGCTTTGTCGCGACGAGACGATGACGATGTTGTATGAAAATGGATACACACACAATTTTTATATGAGTGCTTTTGTGTGTGTACCATTTGGTGAGTATTCAAATTCATTTGGTAGCGTTTCATGTATATTCGGTTTTTGGTAGATAGATAGTGTTGCCTGGTGGAGATTTCAAAAGGTAACTCGGTAGGAATCGAGTTATATGGACGCCACGCCACTGCTGTGCACCATGCGGCACCTCACGACACGTACACACTATACACTTCATAATTACTCGTAGCTCTGTGAGTGTATTATGTCGGCCAGACTGCTCCTCATTTTCAGAACACGCTTGAGTAGTCATCTGTGCTACTTTGACATGCATTTGGTGTGCCCAAAAAAAAAACACAAAACATTTGACTTGAAAATAAATTATAGGAAATGACGCAAGCCGGTCTAGGTACCTTGTATAGAATCTGGTTTATGGGGAGCCGGAGCCGTCCAAGAGCCATTGATAAATGCGAAACGTTTGTTGGTTCGTTAAAAGTTTGCAACTCTGTAATCGGCCAACAACTCGCCCAGAAAAATAAAGGAATCAAGACGAATTCGAACTTACAAAGATCGAAACTCATTCGTTCATTCGTAATGATGCAATTTACAAACTTAAACTTTCGCCTGGCTGTATGCCCTATTTCTATGGCTCAATTATGTCGAAGGAGAAAAAATGAGTTTTGTTTTGAAACTAAGAAAGAATAAATGGCGCTTAATTTGTTGTGAATCGTTGAGTTGAATTTCTTTGGTGCAAAGTTTTGGAATCGCGGCGATTACTTCTATTTTGAAATATCACAGACGTAGACACAGAAGCAGTTTGTAAGGCACCGAGGAGTAAACGGCAGGTGGGAGCTTGAATGCTGTTTGAGAACCACAGGCACACTTAGAAAAGAGATGTGATTTTCGTCCTCTTTTGAACTGCTGCCTTCCACTTTAACAAAAAGCACGATTATTGTGCAGGGTGTCCCAAAACTAACTTAGACGTAATTATGAGCTTGGCACCATTTGTGCTGCCAAGCCGACACAAGAAAAATCTGCTTGACAGCTGCCAGTTTAGGGTTGTTCAGAATGTCATACAAAAGTAAAAGTCTAACTATTTCCTTCCCATCGTTTAAGATGGAGATCTGGTGTAGCAGCCACGCTTAACTACATCGACCTGAAGACAAACGAGAAGTCGCCAAAACTTCGGCCATACCCCAGCTGGGCAAATAATGAGCTACCAATTGACGTCCATCCCACCGAGCAAACCAAGAAATCAGGTATGTCTAGCCATCAGCTCTCTCTTATAAGGAATAATCATAGATCATTGACTTCCCTCAGGCGGTCGTTTGGATGCCGACAAAGCCAAAGTAGTGGGCGATGGACTTAAGGACAACGCCACCATCATCTCGACGTTCCGCATCCAAGTCGATGTATGCGATCGTCTTTGGGTCTTCGATACAGGTCTCTCGGACATCCTTGGCAGTCCAAAGCAGATCACTCCCAATGCCATCGTGGTCTTCGACTTGAAGACAGACAAGCTCTTGCGTCGCTTTGCCATTCCCAAGGATCAGGTCAAAGAGTCAACCTTCTTCGCCAACATTGTAAGGATCAAATATGAACTTCTCAAATCTGGTTTGACTAACGCCGCCCTTACTTTCAGATAATTGACACCACCAATAAGGACTGTGACAACGCATTTGCCTATGTTCCCGACCTGGGTGCCTATGGACTCATCGTCTACTCTCTGAAGGGTGACCGGTCGTGGCGCGTCAAGCACAACTTCTTCCACTTCGACCCGCTTAACGGAGACTTCAATGTCGGCGGTGTGAACTTCCAATGGACTGATGGTGTTTTCGGATTAGCCGTTGGAGATGTTCGTCCCGATGCCACGCGTGATATTTACTTCCATGCTCTCGCCAGTACCAAGGAGTTTGTTGTCTCGAATCGTGTCCTCCAGAATGAGTCGCATGCTCTGAGTAACGAAGCTTACTATGATTACAAATTGGTTGGTGATCGTGGTACGAATGGACAGTCCACCGCCGAGGTGTATGACAAGGAGACTGGAGTCATTTTTTATACCCAAGTGAACAAGGACGCCATTGCGTGTTGGAATACAAAAAAACCGCTGACAGTTGATACACAGGGCTTGGTGGATTCTGATTCGAATTCGCTGATCTTCCCCAATGACTTGAAGCTCGATGCTGATGGTAATGTTTGGGTGTTGTCTGATCGTATGCCGGTCTTCATTTACAAGGATCTGGACCCTAATGACATTAACTACCGTGTGTTGACCGGAAAGAATACGGATCTTATTAAGGGAACTCCGTGTGAGGCATAGATTTAGGGGTTTGATTTTTTTATTTGCAGATATCTTGGTAGTAGTTTGAGCGTGTGAATAAAGTTCTGTTTTTTTTTTTTTTCTTAACATTTGGAGGGTTGGAGGTTTATTTAAAGAGGAGTTGGTGGATGGTGCCTTTGGGCTTTTTCTTCCGTAGTGAAACTGTAGGAATCCTGTACATAAATACTTAGTGAGTGGTCCAAGGCTTCAATTCGCATTTCATTCACTTGGAGTCCCCGGAAAAATATTTCGCTCGTCCACGAGATTATGGAGATTGTTCCGCCTGTTTTGTAAAAAAATTTGCGGTGATTCGTTAAAAACTGGCACGGAAGAAACAAAACACGAACTTGCAGAGAATTAATACAAAAAGAAAGCGCAATTTCCCTAGTGAAGGACATGCAAACTTAAAGCAGTGGATTATATGTACATAAGTAAACAAAAATAGAGTAGAGAAGTGGCCTAAAAGCGTGCCATTGTGTTTCGCACTCAATCGACAAATCCATTTTGGCCATCAGCGCTTGCGAAATGACCAATTATTCACTCCAAACTTCAAAAAAATCAATTTCTTCAACTGAAAATTAACTGACACTCCAGTTATAAGTTCAAATGAAGTGGTTCGTGTCACAGATGTCCAGGAAATAATCGAAATAAATTTGTCTCTGATATCGATTTTTGTCCCCGACATTTTAATTTGATTTCCCTGAACGGAGTCCACGTTTATTGTTTAATATTTCAAACTGTTACGCATGAATTTATGCACAAATGAATTAATGTAATATTTTAAAACAATTTCTGTATTTTTTACTCACTTTCAACAATAAAACACATAATAAAATAAAAAACATTTCGATAAGTTTTCCTTCGTCGGTGGGCAACGCACATCTCTATGGAATGCGTTCCACACACAATTGACAGTTGTTTCGAGTTTGCGTTTCGATTTGTTTTGGTTTTGATGGCAAAAGTCCTGAAAAATTGTGAATTCTCCTGCAAAAGGAGTAAATTTCCATTTTAATTTTAACAATAACTGTTGCATTAGTGAATGAAATCAAATATAAACATCAAGTTCACGAAAATAACTCAAATTATTCGCTCAAAATGTCATCGTACCTATTTCAAGGCAGAACCCGTCTGTGGATTCCTCGCGATGAAGAGGAAAACCGAATTATTTTCTCGGCAATGCGTCAGGTAAGCAGAAATTCCTTCCGCTTTTAACAAGTTTCTAAACGATCGCCCACAGCAAACGGGCATTACAATGCCGGATGAGTTCAAGCCGGTCTACCTTGAGAACGAGGAGTATGAAGTGGAAAAATGGAGCCCCAAACAGCTAATCAAACTGCTGCGGTTGTACGGTTCGCACCGCTGCCTCTGGGACCACAAGGATCCGTTCAATAAGAACCGCAAAATGCGCAAAGCCGCTATGATTGACATAACCGCTGCCATGGGTGATGATGTGACCATGGAGCAAATTGGCCAAAAGATCAATGTTATTCGCTCCACCTATCGATATGAGAAACGCCGGATCAAGCAGAGAATCCGGAAAGGTGTCGGTGCTAGAACGAAGCTCAAGTGGTTTGCCTTGGCCGATTCGTTTCTTAGGAATATCCCGCGAGCTGAGAAATTCAAAAAGACAGACGTAGGTGGTAACCATTTTTTGTCGTCAAATGATTTTTTCAATAATTTTGTTCTAACAGCCCAATCCTGACTCTGATTCCGATCTGGAAGACACAGTTGTCTTCACAATAGACCCTGAAATCCTAATACCTCTCGAGGAGGACAATTCGGGAAACCAAAACTGCATCTCCATCGGTGATAGCATTCCGCCTGCTGTGAGGAACGATCCTGATATTATTGAAATCAACGAGCAAATGGACGAGATCCATCAAATGCTGGATATCCTCCAGGATGATAACTTAGACCAGAACTCCCGCGAGGAATGGAAGTGGAAATCGAAGCAGTCGCTGAAGTTTCTCAAACTCTACAGGAAGCACAAGTGCTTGTGGGATCGCAAGAATGGATCCTTTAAGGAGCGCGACAAGTTTCGCAAAGCAGTCAAAGCTATTGCCCGACAAATAGGTGGCGGAATAACTGAGAAGCAAGTTGTGCGCAAGATTAACGCATTAAGATCGACCTATCGATTGGAGCGGAGGAAACTCGCTGAAGCGTATGCCAAGGGAGAGGCACAGCAGAGCCGATTGCACTGGTATCCATTGGCGGATAGTTTTCTGAGACCATATTGTCCAATGAAGTTGAGGAACAACGTGAGTATTGAAGAGTAGTTTGCGTTTTTTGCATTTCCCATCAATTTCAGTCTTGATTTCGTAACGAGTTTGAACTTGCCTGAGTTGTGGCAGATGTTTGTAAGGAAACCATTGTGTTGCTCATGTCCCCTGAGAGTTCCTTAGGTTGCAACCAGTTCAGTTCGGTATGTTCGTGTGTTGCCTTGTTATTCAGCCACATTCCTAGATGTTTTGTGTACGACTTTGACCCCACGATTTGGTCTGCTTGCTGTATAGTCAGTCGGTTCCTCATTTGCACTCTGTTACTAAAGAGCTCTTTAGAATTGTCTGTACAAATCGCTGACTTCCCTTCAGTATGGGCAGTGTCCTTGTGCTCGGGGTGCATTCTCGTTGATTGAAGTGCTTGTTTGCTGTTGTGAATATCCATGTGGACAGATAATGTTTCCTGCAATAGGCAGGGACTTAACCGGAACCTCAACAAGTACGCAACCTGACCCGATCATCATCTTGCAACACACCGAGTTCAGCTTCAGACAAATATTCCAAACCATCCTCAACAAAATACACAATCACATCAGTCCATCCCTCATTTTGAGTCGCAATCCCCAATCTCCTCCAAACCGACCGTTCATCAACGTATTTCTTTTGCTATTCCACAGTCTGACCAGGCCAGCCTTGACAATGAACCGCCGCAGTGTGAATTCCTGGACGATATCAACGAACCACACGACGACAGTAATGAGTCCCATTCCGACGGAAAAGATAACGATAACGGCAACGACGACGTTAACGACACCACCCACAGCTACGACTCGGACGATGAGCCAATTGCTCGCCTGAAATGTGAACCCTCGACGCAGATAAAAACCGAACCCAGCAGCGATGAAAAGAAGCCGATCAAGATCCCGATAATCCGTATAAAACCCATTAAACGTCCCTGGCTGCAGGCGGAATCCATACAGTTTGTGGAACTGTTCCGCCTTCATGGCTGCCTGTGGGACAAAATGCATCCGAACTACAAAAAGCTGCAAGAGCGCAGCATCGCCATCGAGGACATTGCCCATAGAATGGACATGCCCGAGGTGAGAATTCGGAAGAAGATAAAAATCCTGCTCAAAGCATATGACGCAGAGAGGAAGAAAATCGAATTGGCCAGCGAAAGAGACGTTGCCTACACAACCGACTTGGTTTGGTATCATCAGGCCGATGAATTTCTTAGTAGGAAAGATGAGGTGGCACCGCCAATGGCGCCTATGAGTTTCGTCGATCCGGATTTGATGTCACCGGCGCCGTCAATGTTTCCAGATGCCGATGAGGATAAGAAAATCAAATTGGAAGCACCCGACTCACCGCGAAACCCTTCAGATGATCACTTTGCCGACGCTGCAGATTCACCAGCTGAGCCGTCGTCGCCAACACCGCCACCGGATGAACCCACGCCTCCACCACCCCCCAAGGCCGCGTCTCCAAAGCCTCCAGCGGATGAGACGGATGAGACGCCAATGTCGGTGAGTCAAAGTGACGTGTGGAACCATCCTCTCATGCAGCCGATCAAAACCGAAGATACCGAAGAGGAATTCCCCAAACCCGCGTCGGATGAACCGCCCACGAAACTCGTCTGGAACGGGCTCGAGGACGATCTGCTCGAGGGCAAGTGGAGCTTGAAGCACTCGGTGAAATTCCTGCGGCTCTATGGCGCGCATCGCTGTCTGTGGGACTTGAATGATCCCGACTACCGAAGTCGGGAGCTACGCAACGCCGCCATGGAGGATATCGCCGCCGCCATGGGTCATGGCCTGGACCTGGAGTATGTCTCGAAGAAGATCAAGATTTTCCGCATAACCTATATGCAGCATCGCAAGCGGATGTTGGAGGCGTTAAAGACGGGCCAGGAGCCCGATATTCAGTTGAGATGGTTCCCGCTGGCGGACAGCTTTCTGCGGCCCCACATTGGGCTGAGATCAATTAAGCCGGGCGAAATAGAAATGCCACAGTTTGACTTTCAATACGTCTACGCCAATTTGAATCTCATCGATCCAGCTTTGCTGAATGACTTCGAGGGTAAGGGAACGCAAAATTCAATTCAACTGGGTGGTGGTAGTGGCCTGGCGCAGAAGGGGATCAATGTTGCCGAACAGTCGAGCTCGGAGGATGAAGCCGACGATGATTTTGACGACGGCTTCTTCAAGGAGGAGGAGCTGTGTGAGTAGAAAGACTTTCCGGTGACTGCGTTTAGATTTTAGGTGGTCAATAAAGAGACGGTTTGTTTTCAGTGATGAGATGTTGGTTTTATTTTTGTTTTTCAAAAACCCGACAGTAACTTAGTCTTGGAAGAGGGATTTTGGATGAATGGCTTATTGACAAGAAGCACGGCCAGCGTGAATTTTATGTCAGAATAAAAGAATGAAAGTCGATCACCCTCGTTTTGTTAACAAGATACCTATTCAAAATGGCTGCGAGAATTGCTGAAGGGTCAAACAAATGACAGAGGTACCATGCCATGGAGCTGTTGATAGCCTTGGGTATTTTATTCTGTCAGAAGAAGTTGGAAAGTTTCAGAAACCTTCTCAACCCCTACAACTTGAATCGGATCTCCTTAAAAAATAAAATGAAAGATGTCATCTCGACACCCGTTCTCTCTCTAATTACAAAACGAACGTACATCAGCCTCCAAACAGCGCTTCTATACTCTGTCCCTCTTTAAAACCACATCTCAAGCATTTCGGAATTCATAAACAGAAATACTACACCCCGCTCAATGGCGCCCCAACTGGAATTCCATCCCTCTCCGGCTGCGTTCACAAATCGACCGCAACAATAGTAATTAAATCGCTCTCGTCGGTCGGGCTGGGCAAAAGTTGTTTTGCCATTTTGTCAACGGGTGCTTCCTGCGTTCAGATTGACCACCGCCGTCGCGCAGCTTCCAGTTGTGGCAAACACTCATCACCAATTAGAGAAACTCTACAAACCCAGACCTACCACTACCTCTCGGCAATCGGATACCTTGATGGAAAAGTTTATGCTGCAGAAAAAAGACCACGACGACGACTACACTGCAAGCGACATATTTGGTTTCGTATGCGGAAGAATGTGCGCCAACACCACTCCCCATGCCCATGCCAACCGTATTCCGTACAGCCCGTTTGACTGTCAGTTTGGATGCTTCCAAGTCCAAGTTCAAGTGACCGCATTCACTGTACGTTCAGCCAACTGCATTGGAAAGAGGTGCGTAATGCAACCGGCTCCCAAGTGGGCTGTACCGTAATTATAAAGTTGTTGGCCATGTTCAGCTTTTAGCTGTTGTATGCTGCCTGTGATGCAGTTTCGAGTGCGACTAATGAAGCCAGTGGCTTAGTGGAACTTGGTCTAGTGAATAGAGGTGCCAGTGTGCCAGTGTTGGCTATGGTATAAACGTGATTGCAAAGTTACGAATGACATAAGCCGTATCTGAATGAAAACATTTATAGGCTTTTGTTTTTTTAGGGGGGACTTGTTGAGTTTCTGCTTCGCTTAGGGCTTGAAATTGGGGACTCATTTGATTCAAGCTGCTGGTGCTGTATTGTTGAGGGCACTTCCTGGAATAACAGAGGTAGCCACACAGGGATGTGTGATTTTTTTCTTATCCATGGGCCCAGTAGCCGAATCGTCTCACCCGTGAACGATTACTTCGGGATTTGGTTTTGCTTCGGCTTCGGTTGATTATCTTCCCCGGTGGCTTAAGTGTGTTTGCAACTAAGGTGAATGTCATCGATTCTTACTTGGAACCGATTGATCTGGTTGATTACCGTCTTTACTGGGTCGTAAGTTGAGCTTTTTCCAGTAATAGCTGTAAAACCTATAAGGTGATCGTTCATAGCAATATCACAGTACTACGTATGGCGTACAGACAGAAGACAGTTTGAAACAAGTCACAGACTGGCATCAAACCCTAGAATTAGACGCCCTCGACCGGCTAGATTTTGAGTGGGAATTATGGCTGACTCATACGAGTTTGGCTGATGTCAGAGACTTGTTTCAAATCTTCTTCTGTCTGTTTTTAGTTGTCAACTTATACGTCCTTAGCTGATGTCGGTCTGAGACTTGTTTTCAAACGCCTTATGTCTGTTTCTAATCTAATGTTTTGTTTAGTTCCATTTTGAATACCTAACCCTCAACTGACAGCTGTCATAGGTTGGTTTTTTGCGTTGGCAGCACTTTACCGCCAATTTCGAAACAAATGTGGAATTTGGGATCGTATTTTGGTCCAAGACACTCAAGATCTTTCCGATCTCTTACTTTTTAATATGTGGAGATTTTTGTGGGCCTTGGCATACGTATTTAGTGTGACCAAACCTCATTGAAGAACATCAACGCAACGACCTAGATGCGGTAAAGTAGAGCCTACTCTAGTCGTTTTCCATTGGGACAGAAAAAAAATACTTTTTCAGTGTCAGAGCGACTTTGCGAATCTCGATTTCTGATCGAGATTCATCCCTACTTACACTAAAGGACTATTCACATGAGAGCGAATTTCAGCGAATATTCGTAGTTTCTGACATTTCATTCACATGAAAACTTTTAGTCGCAGATACCCGCGAATCAGTTTCATTGTTGAAGGTTAAGTTCGAACGAATTTTTCATTCGCGAGTTTGTGGATCGCGACTGTTTTATGTGGATTGTGAATAAAGTGTGACAGTTCGCGGCAAGAATTTTCAATTCGCGGGAAAATTGCTGTAATTGTAAATTTTGCTTTTTTATTCAATTAAGACGCAGTTTTCATGTTGATTAGATGTTAGATTAATTAAATGCTTTTGTAGTAAAACAAATAGCAAATTTCAATTCATAAATACAGCTAAATCGATTTGTTCGCAGTTCGCGCTCATGTGAATCGTCCTTTACACCAAATCATTTGTCATTTGTCAAACTCAAAAGTTTTTTATTTCGAGTTTTAAGAGACACAAAGTCTGTGAAAAGTAGAGAACAATTTACATTTGGCGGCTGCAATGGATATTAACAAAAATTAAACAGATTTTTATAAACACAAATTACAATTTATGCACAGCTGACTTTTAAAAAACGCAACACCACAAATGCAAAGAAAGAAAACTCTCGTTTTATGTTCCATCGGGCACGAAAAATCTGAAATCTGAAGGCAAAATCTGAAAATCCCTATGGAAAACGACATAGGCTGACTTAATCTACCAACCCATTTTTTATCAACAGCAAAAATATCTTATTAAAGGGTCAACCATATTTGGATTATGTCAGCTTAAGCTACTGTCAGTTATGAATGAAATTCAAATGTTCGATGTCACTAATTTGGCCTGCAGTGCACGAAATTAGAAACGGCAGATCAGGTTAACACTATTCACTCAGTTTATTCAGATAGATAACAAATGTAACGGTACTATAATGCCATATTGTTGATCTGAATAAAAAGGTTTGTTTGTTTACTTCATTTCAGTTTACTTAATTAAATTGTCACAGCACTAAAGCCGAACACTCATCCACCATAACGACAAAAACTGTTGGCATCTTTGCCGTTTGTAATTACGTGCACGGGACTGTATAAATAATCCTGCACTTAAGCTGGATTAAGTCCACGCAACCCGATTATGGTTCTGTCTCTATGAACAGGAACTCACTTTAGTTATGTCGAAGGACTAGCAGCATGTCCTATTGTATGGTTACAGCAAAATACAAATTCAGTCGCTCATTGACTTAAGCTGGCTTACTCCCAAGCAATTTTTTTTACGGCTTTCCCACTGTATATGAATTGAAGAGCATTTCCAATGGTTACCAATCACTAGTGGTACTTTTTTTTTCTTGAAAAGGAATAATCGCTGGCAACCCCTCAATTTAGAATGTCATCAAAGCCCAAGTCACCCATCAAAACCCATCGTTAGACACATCCGCTTGGATTAGCATCAAATAATGACACTGAAACTAAATGTCACTGACACCACCCAGCCACTGACACAACGTATCCATTTCTATGTTCGGAATTCGAAAAAAAAAAAACAAGTTTTTGTCAAAACGTAACAAAGCTTCCAACAGCAATCAATCAATGTGTTCACATAACCGCACTAGCACAGAATTCTTAAGTCAACCAACTTCAACTTCACTCGACTGCGATGTGCTGCGCATCAAACTAACTGAAACAGATAATTAATTCGTATCTCTTTCCGCAACCCAGCGAGTAACGAACCCCGTCCACCACGACTGTGTTTTCATTTAAAAACCCGTCTCCCTGAAATACACCAAGATCGGTCGTTTTTCTCCCAGAGTTTAGTACGAGTACGGATACGAGTACCACTATCTATCCATCCATACTACCTTATGCTAAACTTGTCTCCAGCAAAACTTGTTCTTTGTGCACATAATTCTATGTCGTCGTCGTCGGTCGTCGTTGCCGGCAGACAAGACACTTGGAGCGTGTCAAATGCTCAATGGATTCAAAGACCTCTTCCCTTTCATAACCATCGCCATCATCCCGCAACGAAGACGCACGAGTGTAGATGCCCGGTATAGATTGTTGCCTTGTTGTAACAGTGCAACAAGAACTTGTCTATATTATCGTCAGCGTTTTGAGAGCCGATTGTATTTTCCTGTTGGCTAGCTTCGGATGACAAATGGCGTGCAACAGTTAACAAAAAACGTACAGTATGTACACAGATGCACTCTGGTGAACGGGTCGGGCTACTCTTAGCCAGTTAGGACGACACACACACAACAACAACAAAACCTACAAGACAAGGTGTGAACCAAACATTGCACCTTTTGTCTTGAGAAACAACAGCCAGCGCTGTCCTCTCGTGCTGCATCTATTAGATTGCAAAGTGTACGAAAACGCCGAACGGTGAAGTACTTCAACTTTCCAGTCAATCGCGCAGCCGCAGCTATTTTTGTTGTTCTTCTTCTCCTCTTTGTAGATAGATACTTCGAGCCAAACCACAGATCCACACTTTCAAACAGAAGTTACCAACTCCCCGCACCTAATACTGTGGCAATTAAGTAGCTGTTGCATATACGAATTCGATTTCTCTGTGTGTGGGTTTGGTTTGGAAAGTGTTGCCAATTGTTGCCAATTGCTACCATAAAACTTTTTTTTAAAACAGCTTGTTTATAAACAAGTGGTTTATTGAATTAATGTTGATCGCTCCTTATGTGAAGTTTTTGCTGAATACTCTGTGAAACTTTCTATAGAATCATTTTCGTGTATCCAGTCTGTTAGGCAGCCGTCTTTGTCTCCAGTTCAAAATTGTGTGCCAGGACGGCAGCAGTCACATTTAAAAGAAGAAAAGTGATTCGCTTGCCGAACAATGCATCATTAATTTGGTTTCATACCAAACGCAACAATTTGCTCACTTGGGTTCATTTCGAACGCCATTTTAAGGACTATTCACATGAGAGAGCGAATTGCGAACAAATTAATTTAAATGTATTTATGAATTGAAAATTGTTATTTCTTCTACCAAAAGAGCATTACATATATTTAATTTAATTACTCCAAAAAAAAACCTCTGTTTTAATTGATTTAAGAAGCAGTATTTACAAATACAGCGATTTTTTCGCTAGTTGAAAATTCTTGCCGCGAACTGTCACACTTTATTCACAATCCACATACTACAGTCGCGATCCACAAGCCCAAGAATGAAGAATTCGTTCGAACTTAACCTCTAAGGACCATTCACATGAGAGCGAATTGCGAACTGGCGAATATTCGTAGATTCTGACATTTCATTCAAATTTTTTGTTGCAGGTACCCGCGAATCATTTGAAAGTTAAGTTCGAACGAATTTTTAATTAGCGGGTTTTGTGGAACGCGACTATTTTATGTGGATTGTGAAAAAAGTGTGACAATTAGCGGCAAGAATTTTCAATTCGCGGGAAAATTGCTGTAATTGTAAATTTCGCTATTTTAATCAATTAAGACTCAGTTTATTTTACATTAGATGCTAGATTAATTGAAAATAATGCTTTTGTGGTAGAAGAAATATAATATAATATAATTTTCAATTCATAAATACAGTTAAATTGATTTTTTCGCAATTCACCTATTCGCAGTTGGCGCTCATGTGAATGGTCCTTTAATGAATGAAATGTCAGAATCTACGAATATTCGCTTGCTCGTAGTTCGCAATTGTCCTTTAGTACTAAAGATTGACAGATTTGCATACCTTTCTGTCATTTTTGATAAATTGTCATGAATAGATAGCCAGAAGAGCACTTTCAATTATTTTAAACATATATCGATGGTTTCAAGAGGATTTTTTACTCAAAAAACAAAAATATCTTCTTATTAAGAAGCTCTATGCCTCGTTAATGTTACTTTTAATATCGAACTCGTTAGGGGTGGTGCACACTTGGTGTCACTTTCATCAGACCTTATGTCAACTGTTAAATACAATTTTTTACTATGGTTTCCCATGGATAGTTATTCAATTTGTTGTTGGGAATTGAAATTTAATTTTGATGCCGTTCCAGGGGTATACGTTCATTAATTAAAGACACTTAGTGCTAGCGATCATGATCATGACTAGCAGAGTCCTATAGAAGGTTCATCCGCGTACGCGGTTTAAATCGAAAGCAATCGATATAAATCGATCGCAATCGCACAAAATCTATACACGTTCTCATCAAAAATGACAGAAAAAGGGAAAACTAGAAAAATAACGAGTAACGAGTAGCTCCTTTCTTTGCTCGAAACAGCGCAGAGCATTTCAACAGGCAAGTACTGATAAATATGTCAAATGCAGAAATTTGACGAGAAATAAATTCAAAATCCGCCTTAAAAATCAATTGCACAGCAAAATTAAATCTGTGAAAATAAGGAAAATTCGGTGGTGGTGGAATGTTCTCCCAGAACGTTTCAAATGTTGCAAAAAGTTAAGTCTTATATTTATTTGTGATATGGATTAGATGTCAAAGGTGAAGTGGCTCAACGTAGCTCCAAGTATCCACGTACCTTGGCGTATATTTTCAAATCTCTGAGAGAGTTTCGCTCAATTATTTGGGTTTGACTGGTTTTTAGTTCTTGGCTCGGGAAGGTACGCGAACAGACCTAGTGTACATTTTTTTTTTTAAATTACAAAATTCTGCTTAAATTACGGTGTTGACTTATTAAGACAGCTTTGTGGTGCGCACCTAGCCCAACTAAAACCAGCTCCATATTTTGAACAGAGCTTTGTAAATTTTGTAGCTGCCTGATGATTTTATTTATTGCGATGAAATGGATCCACTGCATCGTGGCAAAGTCGGCTATCTATTGATCCGACAATTTCTGTTCATGATTTAAATATGTATTTCTAAGTCCTTCTTGTAGAGAACAAATAAATGGAAATCTCAATTTTTCTCTTACTCTTGCAGGTATACCCGCATTCAGCAGTATCACTCCTCATCAGACAATATGCAATTCAAGATTTCACCGGTAAGTGACAGAAAATCTGTTTTCACCGTCTGTTTATTTAATACTGAACAATATTGAAAAAATTCACTGACATCTTTCAAGAATGTGGTAGGGGTATTTAAGAAATTCTCACTTTATCTGCCGTTTTTGTCTATTTATATCATTTTAAGTAAACATCTTACTTTCTCCATTTGGGGGGTAGCAAAACTCCTCCACCTTCCCGGTCTGTTGCTGAATAATTCAGTCAAGATAGCCAGTTTATAACTATTCATGTGTCTTTCCAGAATGTTCCACATCGAGCAAAAGGGTTTCGGTAATCCACAGATTGATTGATTGTAGATTGAGCACGATTTTAAGTATACAGTGAAACAGGAAACTGTTGTTGTTTTTCTTTTTAAGCGCATTCCGTCCCTGTGCGTTCAATATTTTGTATACTTTTCGAGCACTTAGGGCTCTAAACCGTGGACATTTGTGGGTGACATTGATTTTCATGAGTACTGGAAATTTTGCTTCACAGAGACATTGGGCAAAGTGCATTTTTGCATTTTTACTTTTTTTAAATATTAACAATTAAAAAAGTTGAATTTTGCCACATTTAATTTACTACTTTCCTTTCATTCTTCACGCATCATGCATGCCCGTGTACAAACGGAAACGACGCCACTAAAGAGAGTCGACGAGAGAGTTACAGTCATAGGAGTTGTGAATACATGACTTTTCACGCGTACTCACGGGTCACGGCACAGTTCACAGATAGGAAATCTAAGAGAGAATATTATTTTGAAAATTTGCGGGCGAAGTGGATAGGTGCGCGGGAGATGACGGTCTATCCAATAGGTGGCGCTGTTGTCGATCTCCGAACCCTGTCAACAGATTTCAATGAAATTCTGTGGATGGTTATTGTTGGTCCCAGTTTTAAAGATAAGATAGTTTTAGAACCGATAGGTCCAAACGAAAGGCACGGGCAAAACCGGGTGGGTACAGCTATACATAAAACAGACTGACGTCCGTGTGTGTACTCATAACTCGGGAATGGATCTTTCGATTTTTACGATTTTGGGCTTGGTGGATTCGTATTGGCCCAAGGAAGGATTTATGCTACTTTTTGTCGTGAAAATAAGAGTTTAAGGGGATGAGATTGGGGATAGAACTTTGTTTGGGGAGCCGCACTTTGAAAAAATTAGACTGGATAGAAAAACGGGTAGTGTTTGATTTAAAAATTCTTTGGATGTTCCGGGCTTACCGCTACACAATTTGAAGTCGAAAGTCGGCTCAGTTCGACCCCATTCCACCGAAACTTTATAACGGATCGCGTTTTATTTGGTTGTGAAGAATCTGAAATCAAATGTCATGGAAGCGACGATTTTGACTGGAAATTTCAAGCAAACGTAATTCCGCGGATTCAGCTCACTCAGAATGATTTGCCATTGGTTTTTAAGCGTCTTCAATTTCCCTTCCGTTTCGCTTTCACTTCATTCCGGTTTGATTCAAACACATCGACATTGCTATACTTTAGTTATTTCTGTTGTATTTAATATAACGTTTGAATACGGAATTTGAATTGACCTCATCACATAAAGTAACATGCTCGGAATTATTATTTTCATTACAATAACGAATTTGGGCGGAACGAAGTTCGCCAGGTCAGCTAGTTGTCAATAAAGAGAAGACCGATTTTCAAATCATACGCGATACGGTTGCGTTCTTACTTTTGAAGTATATTTATGCAAATTTGAAAAAAAAAGAAGACAGATGGAAAGTTATTCCTATAATTGGGAGACCCACCATCTCAAATAAATAACCTTTAGTTCGCTTTTTTTACATGCTTGCTTTTTTATTTTGTCACGGGAAGTATTTCCTTATGAGAAGGCGTTCTCAAATCCAGTCTCATAGGTTTAAGAACTTTTTTTTACTCAGCTGGACTACTGAGATTGGGTCTCTGTTTTATTTCCAATACGCCACCTCACCCAAACAGGTAGCAAATGTCTGACAGTAAAATTGTCAATTTCGGCATAAAATTGGGGATCGCAAAAATAAGTGAAAATCTGTGAGAAGCTTGGCCTAGAGTCCTATATATTCACTTGTTCCACACTGTCAGTTACCCTAGGTCCGAAATCTACCTATTTAAGCTGCTACCTAGTAAGTTGTCTAAACGTTTGCTTACTTTCTCACTGTTGATGAGGTCCAGTTCGGTGTGAACCAGTGCAGGTCTCCAACCAATAAGCCTCTTTGGTCAGCCCGATCCTTAAACAATTTCTAGTTGTAACCGCCACCTTTGGCGAGGCAATCCTCTACCGCAAGACACTTTGGGTTAGAATAGAAGACTCTACATGCCGAAGCGTTGATTTCCGTTTGCTCTGCATGTCTTAAAAATCTCAAATAAACTAAATTTTATTGCACTTTTATTGTAATTTTAATCAGTTTTACCTATGTAAAAGTCGGTGTCGTTGTATGGCGCGTAAAATTCGTTGTTGAATCCCCTACAAAAGCCGCCAATGAGAGCAACTATTTTAGCAATTCTGTTCGCTCCAAAGAATTAACTCTGGGCTCGTTTTTGAAAGAGCCCAATGCTTCAGATGGAGTTTGACTATCAACTAATAAAGGGCCTTACTATTAAACAATTCTTAACCTACATTTTTTGAATGAATATTTTTTAAGTCACAATAGATATTTTGGAAGGGAAAATGTCATCATTCTGAATCCGTAAAATTTAGCACGGACACTTAAAACGATTATTAGATGGGTCTTCAACCGAAGTTTCTCGGAAGGGGACCTTAACGCAGAATCGCTTTCAAAGCCCAACAAAACAAAAAACAGCGATTCACAGGATTTATGTGTAACTCAGCTGCACAACCGAACATTTCCTACATATAGCTCTAAAATAAATCACTCACTCAATAACCAGCACACCCAGTGTTGTTATATCGTGGGATTTATCGATGTCTAAAAGCCTTCCGTGGGATAAAGGGAAACAGCACGAAATCATGGGATGTTAGGAATCTAACAAAAAACATTCAAACTATAAATTTTTAACATTTTCTACATTTTACCATGAAAAAGTGTCCATAAAAATTGCTCATGTAAATTGTCTTTTATGAAAATTTTCTAGTACCACCAAAAATAGTCATAGTTATGTTAACAATCCGCGATTTTAATGCTAAATGTTGATTAAATTTTCTATTTTTTCCGCGTAATACAAATTTTACCTTAAAAATTCGAATTTTGAGCCAAAAAATATCGTGGGATTTTTGAGGGAATTTTAATGCTGTGAAATGGGAAAAAAAATTGGAAAAATTACTACGCTTCGTGGGATAAATGAAGAGGGAGTCCTAACAACACTGAGCTAACTACTCGTAAGTCGTAATAGAAAGTACCCCGCCCCGGTGGTGTTCATAGTCCATCTAGCTGAACCACAAACAGTGGCAGCACCTTTTCTGCTACCACTTGATTTGATAGTACTTACTTCCACCAAACTCGATACAGTCTTCTATTTTGTTCAACATTTTGTCTCTGTGTGGAACTTCAGAGAGCGGACTGGCACGTACACGAAGCCGAACCGAGACATGTATCTTTTTCATTGAATTTGCGTTTGTGTAGTGTAGAAGTCTTTTTTGTTTGGTTGTGTTTTTCCCTTCTCTCGTTTCAAGCTAGGGTTAGCTCCGCCATCGTCGTTTCCCAGGTGAACAGTTCGAATTGAGCGGTTTTCTCATGCGCAGGTTGAACTACGGCAAAAGCAAACGCGCGCCCATGTGTGGTTGAACAAAATTGTTTTTTTTTTATTTAATTTTCTATCCTTGTCATTCTTGCCGCTAGTATTAGTTCGCCTTAAACTAAAAAATATCCCACAACAAAAAGAAATCTCTCCCAAGTGCTAATTGTATCAACAGATACATCAAGTGTGAATGGGCCTAGGCCCCTTTCATCACAACTGATGAAGAGTGTTAAATCTAAATAAAATAAAAGTGGTTCCATGAGATTCCGATAAAAGTGCTTATTTGCTTAGGTGTTAGAAAAATATTGTGCACTCCGAGAGGAAATTTAAAAAATTCATCTCAAATCAAGTGCCTAAGGTGTTTCAAAGAAATCAATTAGTGGAGTCAATAAAAAAATATAATTAAAAATAAATAAAACTTGCCAATCTCACAGATATACAGATTGGATTATATATAGCTACCTCTGTCGGCAGAAAATTGGATTAAATTAATTAAAGCGTTTCTTCTAAGAGAAGGTGAGTGGCTTGCAATAGTTTATGCTCCACGGAGGTGGCAATTTTTCTTCGAAGCCTCTGCCATAGTCATAGACGTGGTATTGTCGGTGTTTTTCTTTATGACTTGTACTTGGGTTCGTGCCTGACTTGATGTAGCTGCTACCTGATTTTTCACGAAATGTTATAGTATTTTTAATTTTTTTGTCTTGTCTTATGATGTCGAGTTGGAATTGAATCGCGTGTATTGCCTGGCTAAATGCTATTTTCTTCATCGGGTTTGGCGTCGGTTCTTGCGGTCTTTCGAATATTTATATAGAGTTCGAAGTTGGTCAGATGGCTTCTCGTGTCTTGTTAGTCGTTTGTGAATTGAATAGTGATAGTGAGACTTAGATGGAACAGTCGCGTGTTCGATGGACTGTGGTCGTTGAGAAAGTTTTTCATTAATTCACGAAATATCTGGACGCGGTTGGCCGTTTGCAAATGTGACGCGCATTGTTATGGAGAAGAAATTGAAAATATGGGTTGGAAAGTTTTTACCTTTTTCAACTGCTCTTTCACCAAGAGCTTCAGATTTGTCGAAAGAGATGAACACGCGTCAAGCGAAAAGTTACACTTATTATCCGACATAAGTTGGTAATGGCGTCTGACCAACATCCGAGTGCATAACTGTCATGAAATTAGCCGATTAAACTCGGCATAACATTGCGGATCCCTTCCATTCGTCCCAAAAATGAAAAACTCACGCAAACCCAATGGTCGTCAGAAGGTAGGCTTAGGATCCCTACGGACCTGTTGAGCCAAACATTTATTTATTTATATGTTGGTGGTGGCAGATTTTTGCTAGCTGGAAGCACATCGCTTCCAGAACACCAGAACTGGTCGTTGATTTGTGATTACTTTTGAGGAGTCAGTATAAAGACAAAATTTAGTCTATTACTCGAACTATTGAGGCTCTAATTGACTTAGATCGCTGGGTATAGGCACCGCCACGATGCTCACAATGGTCCAGTTTGCGACATTTACAACCTTATCAGGAGCGAGCTACTCCCCAAATTGGTCTGGTAGGACGATTCTCTCGGTTTCATATCGTGGCAATCAAAGAACATGTTTTAATTATGTTTAAGAACAGTTTCGCAAAGTGGAAAGTTTGACAAATTCATCGTTTCAACTTTAAGGGGATATGCACTGTAACAGCCATAACCCGTCAATAACTGAGTGAGATGGAGGTTTTTTTTCTTTGCGCAGGCGGGGACCTAGACCCGGTCTTGTTGAACACATCGTATCTAGTGTTTTATTCCCTCATCAGAATCATAGAGAAAGACTCTTTTCACTCGAGACTTGTAGCCTTTTCACACCGAGCAGAAAACCGTGTTTTCATCGAAAACTCGTCTATGCATTCACCCCGAACACCTAATGGCTTTCGTTTGACGTTTCAATCAGCTGTGAGGCACTAGTCTGTGCAAAATTTTTTGGTTACAAATTTCGATCGCATTTATTAACAAACAAAATGAATTCAGAGAATTTAAAAATAATGTAAGCCCATCAATTATGCGTGGACAGTGACTTTAAATTGTTAGTTGTGACATTTGTTCATTCAGCAGAACAGCTGAATTTGCTGAATATTGGAAAAGGTGTGTTTGTTTCAACAACCCAACGATTGGAAGTGGAAAACGACCTTAAACGACTCGTTTTGTAAACTGAAATATGTATGGGAAGTTTTCGAGTGTTTTCGCGGATACCCGGTTTTCGGCTCGGTGTGAAAAGGGTATTAGGTAAGTCGTCTTTATTTTACGGAGATAGTCCGATGTTTTACGCCCTAAAAGATTATCTACATTTACGATATACGTCGTCGATTTTAGCGGCTCGGGCGCTCGGTCTTGGTATCACCACATTAGTTTCACAAACTCGTCCCGTTTTATATGCTAGCTGGTGCCTATTTTAAGTAGATCGCTAACAAGTTGAACAATAAGATGAAGATTCGCTTGGATTCCACTGTCCTTTCAACCCTAGGATGAGTATTTGTGGCTTTCAAGACTCAAGAAAAACGCCCTCCTAAGACACACGCGCTTAATATTGCGCCAGCTAAGTCGGATCGAGTTGTAACAGCGACGTTTGTCCTTAGAAAACCATTCCATTTCGGAGCCTTTCCATTGCCTATAGCTTCTGCAATCCTTAGAATAATTTTCCGCTTGATGTCCATGGTTGTGCTTGTAGGCGCTCTCCTGTGGATGCCTACTTATAATCATGTTTAGTGTCCAACCTGGATTTTGCGAACTCAAAATTTTCCATATAATATTTAGTTCGAAGGTAGGAAAAAGCTTTTTAGAAGTAAGGCCCAATGACTTTCCAGCTCTATACTTTCTGAGAAAGAAGAGTCCCTATTACCTACAACCATTTGTTACCTTCTTCAAAAACTTATAAGATCTGTCTGATAAGTCTATAAAAGACTTGCGTGGATTTGTAACAGTCAATTTTGGTCCTTTTTAAATGAAAAATGGGAAAACGAGGCACAAGCTTCAAGGGGAAAAAATCAAAAGTCTCTGTGATACGAAAATCGTTTGACAATAAAATTAAAACTTATTTACATCGTGAACAAAATTTCAAAGAATGAATTGTTCATTAAACATGATCGAAAACAGCCCATCGAATGTTTACGTCAGAATTCGTTGGACAGGGTGGTCCAAAAGAAGTCATCCGATGTTGTTTGGCTCTAATTTTTTTTTCTAAATGAAAAACTTCGATTCTGTTTTTTGACTATGTTTATTTGAACCTTTACAATTTTATTGGTCAAGTCGAGAAGACGATGACAGTTGACTGTCATACGGGCTCGTTTTATGGCCATCGGCGAAAACTTCGGGCGACAGATTCTCGCACTCGTGTCGAATGTTGTCCTTGAGGGCTTCTACGGTGTCGGGCTTGTTCACGTAGACACGGGACTTCAAAAAACCCCACAAAAAAAAGTCTGGAACGGTTAAATCGGGCGATCTTGCGGGCCAGTACAAATCGCCAAAACGAGGGATGATGCGACCGCCTTCAGAATATCGGTTGTGGCTCGCGCAGTGTGTGCCGTAGCTCCGTCCTGTTGGAAACACATGTGTTCCAGTCCTAATTTGTTCAATTGCGACAGAAAGAACTCGGTTAACATGGCCCTATAGCGCGCACCGTCAACTGCTGTCGTTTGACCAGCGGCGTTCTCGGAAAAAAAATGGCCCGATGACTCCTCCAGCGTGAACAGCGCACCATGCAGTAACTTTGAGCGGGTGTAATAGCTCCTCTAGCATTACTCGTGGATTTTCGGTACCCCAAAAGCGATAGTTTTGCTTGTTCACGTACCCGCTGAGGTGGAAATGAGCCTCATCGCTCATTATGATTTTGGTTGAAAAACCGTTCACTTACGATTATTCCACGTTCTTTGGGGAGTGTTTTTTTTTTTCACTTGTATTCTACATCTGTCTAGTCCACAAATGTCAAAACAGATTTGACATTTGCGACCATTTGCAAAAATAAGAGCATCTTCCAATAGGGTGATCTCTTTTGGCCAACCCGTTTTATCTGAACGCACTCTCTCGTTTCGATGTCATGTCTAATAGAAAAGGAAACATGTATATTTTTATGTAATAAGCTTATTTTAAGCTTGTTAATAAAAACGGTTACATTTTCTTATTTTTTCACATGAAAACAGGTCCAAATTTCACTTAGGGGGCAAAGGGGGAATTTTTTTTTTTCGAATTAAGGGGAAAACTAATGATTTTGCTGATAAAAAAAGGGAAAACAGTCATCAAAGTCTGAGAAAACTTCGGCCACATCTATACGATTTTGTAAGCCTTACGCCAGTCACCAACACAAACTCAAACCGAACACTTCCCTGGGAACTTTCCGGGTCGAACACCACCACCGATCCGGTAGCGCAAACAATTATTCGAAAGTAATTTGACTGCCATCTAAACCGAAATTACACCGAGATTTAATCGTGCACAAGTACTTCACTTAACAAGACCGCCATTAAGGTAAGGTTACCCATTCATTTTGAGCACAATAAAACACCACGGCTGACTAGATGCACTCACACCACCCATAGAGTCATACGGAGCTTTTCTGCTTTTTCCCAGACAGAGTGAAAGTCATTAAGTCATTGCCATTGTTTTACCCATCATAACTGCCTACCGAAAGATACTTTTCCAGCCGACGCGACATTACAAAACTGCGAGTACACACGTCTACTGCCGTACATAAAGAAAAGAAAATACGATTTTCTTTTTGTTAGAGGCCACCAGATTGTCCATACCCGACTGTTTCACATCATTAGGCGGATGAATTGTTATAGTTGCAATTTGATTTATGGCTGCAATGTCACGCAAGAGGCGTCTGCCAATTACTAAAGCAAACACTCATCCGCATGGACAGTACGATTTTGCATACGACAATCGATACTGGAGTATTTGTTGAAACAAATTTACATACGTCCAACAAGACTGGATAAATGAATGGAAGTAATCAGATACAGACTGTTTGATGGATCAAAACGAAATGTTGTTCTGATTTGGCTGCAGCGGAACGAAGGAGAAACGCTTTCTCTTTTGCGGTAGAAGATGCAATGGCAACGACCTCAAGCGTCTGGATTCTAGAATATGGGGGACTATCTTGAAGAGTTGTGCGGTCGATAGGGTTTTGATGAAGGCGCAACACAGCCATTAGCCTCAATTGGAAGGCAGTGAAATCTCTGTTTCTATGCTAATACCACAAATTAGTTGAGTTATTGATTGATTTGAAAGGTATAAATCCATGGTGGCTGGCTAATGAGTTTAATGAGTGTGTACGACATGGGCACGTGCACGTGCGGTCATAAAAAATATTTAGAAAATTTAATAGGTCGGGTAGGTAGAGATTCACAGCCCATTTGGACATGATACGCCACTGAATATGATTGTACGTTATGCCTGATGGTTGGATTTGGTTAGGTTAGGGGAAGCTTGTGTGGTTCAAGACCCAAACAACCATCGAGTGGAGTTTGCTTCTTTCTGGAGTGTTTGAATTAGGTTCTGTTATTTCTACTTCAAACTGTGCCGACGCGTCTTCCAAGAACCTGGGCTGCAGACCGATTCCAGTCGTCGTCGTCGTCGGTGCTGAAGGGCATGTCAGTGGCTTATGGGATGTTGGAACTGGATGCCTGTTTCTTTTCAGATTGAATTCGGGTTTCTAATCTTTCTCTGGATGTCGCAGTGTCCTGTGATTTTTCCGATGAGCATACGAATTGAGCCCTTTTTTTAATAGTCTAAAGACTTTTTGTTCTTTTTTGGTTCAGCTCTGAATAGATTCAAGTTATGTAACAACTGCTTTTGGAGGACCGCGTGATGTTGGGCGCACGGACATAAGTCCACGAGAAAGAAATCCATTATGAACTTATGTCTCGTGGACTTGTGTCTAATCGCCGTGATGTTGACCTCCTTTTTATTTATGATGCTTGTTATTCCCAGCTGTATGTCAATTTTTTTGTGGTACAGAACTGCCTGCCTCATTTGGGCTCATCGCTGGCGCCAATCTTATAGCAAGTTCAACCGACTTTTTGTTTCCCTCAGTATGACCAACCATGTCCGGGAACCCAGCAGAGCTTGAAGTTGTGAATGTTCTTTTATAAGCCTGGACAGTTCTTCACAACCTTTGATTAGACTGCGTTGGATATAGGCGACAGCAGTTTCACTGTCTTCGGAACAAGTTATATTCGGAATTTGAATTTTGCCAGCCGGCCGTTTCTTGATTTTCATTGCTTCTGTGTACGTAGCGGCTCCTATATAATAGTCTTCATTTTGGATTCATCTTCTCTACTCTTCTTTTCCTGCTTCAGAAGGATATTTTTCGCATTTAACTTGAGGTAGGTAGTCTGTGTTGGCTTGAGGGCTTTCGGAGCCATGTTTCATTACCAGTTCTTCGACTTTTCCTGTGTATTCGCATGACAATGGTTTTGCCAATCAGCAATTCAGTTAGTCTAAAATTTCCATTTGCTGCAGTGCATTTGATAAACTTGTCTAAATTAATAGTTGGAAGTCCGTAGGGACCCTAGGCCTACCTCCTCACAACCATTCGTTTTGTGTTAGTTTACTATTTTTGTGAAGAATGGGAGGGATCTACAATTTCTACGCCGAGTCAAAATTGAGGAGCTCTTTCATGACTCTCCGATGTTTGTCAGACCTTCGCGTGAGTGGAAAAAAAAACCTTTAAATGGAATTTCTTTAAATGGACCCCTCGCTTAGTGGCCCAACACACTAACCACTAAACCGCTGCTCCTATAAAAATAAACTTGCCTAGGGGAAGAAAATTGAGTATCATTCATCAAGTTCCGCTCTTTAAACCTACCTCCGGAGGTACTATTTATAAGCGACGGCAAGTCTTTGCACTCTATTTGCCAACCTCATATGGCTAGTGACTTTCGTGGCCAACCACCAAGAGTTACCTCGAAACTTATGGCTCTGATGATTGAAATGTACGCCCAGGAGATGATAGTAGAAAGCACGCAACACCAAAGGATATAAATTTGTTCAGTATTTGTTTTCCAAGATAACTTAGAGTCTAGAATGATGCCGATGAATTTTAAGTTCCGATACTAAGTTCAGGGGTAAAACGATTTATCTTTGTTGGAAGACTTGAAGACTGATTTTGTCTTTCCCTGTTTTGTAAACAGAACAAGCTCCGTTTTGATGCTCCGTAACTTTAAAATTTAACTTTAAAATTAATTTTTTATTCACTTATTTTTTTTTTAAACTTACATACTAGACAAAAACGATTAAATCTAATTTAAAATTAATATTTATCTTACTCTAGCTTACTGGCTCCAAGCGAGCGCTCTAAACTTATCAATATCCTTAAAATTATTGCCTTTCGGCCTTAAATCTATCTATATTTTGATGCTCCGTAATCCCAATTCGATGCATTCTGTCCATGCGGATCATTTGTTGAACAGGCTCTAACTAAGCTCGCTTAATTTAGGCCGGAATTTTTCTGATATTTAGTTGTGTTCCCCTACTTCCGCTGATTTTAAAAATCTCGTTGACGATGACAAACCTTTCAATGTGCCCTATCTAGTCTTCTTTGTCACAGAGCTGGATGTATATCTTACGTAGGCTTGTGAAATCTTCTCACGTATGGTTTCGTCACTCATTGGAAAAATGTTACAGTCAAGGGTATCTTCATCTTCAGCTGCCTTCACATTGGCTTAGGTCCAATACGCATTATGAGACAGGACTGGCACCAGCGTCTTATATATAGAGTATTCTTAGTCTTACTGGAGAAGACCTTACTTCTCAGTTACCTTTTTAACCAAACAAATAATACCAATACCAATTCTCAATAGTGACTCATTACAGATCTCTGTTTGGATTTTGCTGCCTTAAAAGGTTTTTCTTTTTTTAATTTTTGTTCTGCAGAAGTGAAATGTGCTCTTTTTTCGGAGAAGCCGATGTAGTTTTCTTTATTTAAGGTCACGATCAGATCCAGTCCTTCAGTGCTTCAGTATATCATCTTAAGGAGTTTAGTTGATCTTGTCGGTTAAATTATCAGTTACATCTATTACAGCTTTTCTGCTGGGCTCATGGTACCTCTCAAGATCTCGAGTTAAGGGAAGATACTCGATCGGAAAAGATTCTAGAGATTATTTGAGATTGTAGACGTTCATCCGTTGCACCCAGAGCATCTGAGATATTGAGAGTTGTCCGAACTTGAACTTTGCGGACATCTAGAATACTGAAAGAGTGTCTTCTGTCGACCGCAGCATGATCAATTGACGGTGTGATGATCGATCTAGTGACAGCCATGTTTCTTTATAAATTAATTTTAACTAAAAAAAAAACCCAAGAAGATGATACCATTCTCCAGGTAGCTCTAAAATATTTGATAACCCGTTTGAGGCCTTAACCTATTCTGCTGGTGACGCTCACCTTAATTCAGAGTCACACCGTGTTGTGGACATCTCTTGAAAAGAAATACAATCCCTCAGGTTTTACAAAATTTCAGACTTTTGAGCTAAAAACAGAGCTTCCTTTATCATACAGTAGGTAGTTGCTTGTCGTCCCTTTAATCTCCTCTATTCACAGTCGAGAAAGACTTGCTTTGTTACGATTCTATTCTATTTATAAAATAAATATAAACAGCTTTATTTACAACCAGCTCCATTGATCGACTCTGGGTACGGTCCAGTGAGTTTTGACACATTTTTGAGTCTTCATTATGACCTCTGTAAAATTTTACCATTAGTAGTAAAAGTGCTAATAACTGAAAGCGACCAACAATATATTTACCACACACTAAGAGGATAGGCAAATACTAATTTTGGTGGCATAATTCTACCTACCTATCAAATAAATTGAGACAAGTCACAACTCAAATTCAGAAGACAGCAGTCAATGTACTCGCACATCGTTAGCACGTAGATAGGCTACCTATAAAAAAAAGGTTTTAAATGATTACTCTTCTTAAACTTCTCTAGAACTAACCTGGTTATGACAACAACAAAAAAAAGTGAGCAAAACCGGAAAGGTTGCTTTTTTCTGTCCGCTGAGTTATTGCTTCTTGGTCTCAGAAGACTACATGCTCAGAGATCGTTAACTATCAACAGTGCGCGCACATATACAGGTCACGTTGAGGTCTGTCGTTGAACTTCAAGAGCGTTGGTAATTTTTCTATCGATTTCTAGAAATTCGCCTTTGGAAATATTGATAAATGACTGATTTTTGAGGGCGCTTGACGAGGTATATGACAGGGTAGACTCGAGTCGACTGTACCTAACCATATTCACGCTACAATTCATTGCGAAATGTCGACCAAGGTGTATGCATTTGAATAGCTCTTCTAAAAGGCTAAGGTAACAAAACCGAAGATTAATACCCTGCAGACATTTTTATCACAACGAACAACATAAAAGCGCCTTTATCAAGTAGGTACTCCCGCTTCATTTAGCCTTTTAATTTTATGTCAGTCTCCTTGCACTCATGCACATATACACGACTTTACGAGCTCATAAATTACCCTCAGCTTTTATGTTGGTTACTGGATACGGAACTGAAAGTCGTTCTGCGGTTCGATATGCAGCGGTGAAGGTATGAAGTTCCACTGAAATTATACCGACGTGTATGCCAAACGATTATTACCTCAAAGATACATTTCAATATATATTTACATGGTAGGTATACCCAATGCGAGTCTTCGGTTGAGTGTAGGTACTTGATGAAAGAAGCAACTACAACCGCGTGTAGCTGATAAAGCTTCCTTGAACTTGTTGCATTCTGCAGTTTCGCCTGGATTTGGCAGAGGTTCGTTGGGCGCTGGTTTAAACCTCGTTTTAAGTAATGATTTGGCTATGTCATAACAAAGCCGTCACAGCTATCAGATTTGAATTTGAGCTTGGCCTTGAATAAAGACTAAAAGATTTATAGATCTAAGATGCAATTACTGTTTGTGCTATAAAACACCAAGTCTTATTGTAAAGGGTGATTTTTTAAGAGGCTTACAACTTTTTTAAAAAAAAAAACACAAAAAATTCGAAAAAATGAATGAAATATTTATTTGAATCGATAGTTTGAACCTTGCAATTTAATGTTTAAAGATAATTTCATGCAAATGTTGACCGCGGCTGCGTCTCAGGTAGCCCATCCGCTGAGTCCAATTTTGGCATACTCTTTCACACATATCGGCCGGTATCTCACGAATGAATGCATGGATGTTGGCTTCCAATGCGTCAATCGAAGCGGGCTTGTCCCTATACACATTAGCCTTGGCATACCCCCACAAAAAATAATCTAATGGTGTCAAATCGCACGATCTAGGCGGCCAATTGACCGGCCCGAAACGTGAAATTAACTGTTCACCAAACTCGCCTCGCAATTGCGCCATTGTTTTGCGTGCTGTGTGGCATGTGGCACCGTCTTGTTGAAACCACATATCATGCAAGTCAAGAACTTCCATTTCGGCCAAAAAAAGTTTGTTATCATCGCTCGGTAGCGTTCATCATTGACAGTAACGCTTCATCTTTGAAGAAATATGGCCCAATAATGCCGCCGGCCCATAAACCGCACCAAACAGTGGCTTTTTCGGGATGCATTGGTAGCTGTTGCAATGCTTCTGGCTGATCTTCACTCCAAATGCGGCAATTTTGCTTATTTACGTACCCATTCAACCAAAAATGAGTCTCATCGCTGAACACAATTTTTCGATAAAAAAGCGGATCCTCGGCCAGCTTTCCAAGAGCCCATTCACCAAAAATTCGGCGTTGTGGTAGATCGGCTGGCTTTATTTCCTGCACCAGCTGTATCTTAAAAGGCTTTACGCCCAAATCCTTCCGCAAAATTTTCCACGTAGTGCTGTAACAAAGGCCTAACTGCTGGGAACCAACAAAGTAAATTTGGTGCGAAATTTGGTCACAATCTTCCGAATAGACTGCTCAGAAGGTCGAGAATGCCGATCATAAAATGGAAGCAGCGCGCGATGAACATTTCGAACCGAGCACGAATTTTGATAGTAAAATTCAATAATTTGCAAGCGTTGTTCATTTGTAAGACGATCCATGGTTAAATTGCAAACCAAACTGAAGCAAGGTACTAAACACACGTCAGCTGTCAAAACCAGTGTTGCCAAAACCAAACCAGCTAAAAAATCACCCTTTACAACTCAAAACTAATTACGTCAATAAAATGAAATTGAAATTGTACCACCTGCTGACGATACTCTTCAACTCAAAGCATTAATTAAAATACATCCCGATTTATTTTCCAAGAGTTTTTTTTCGTGAGCCTCGGAAAGGCCAACGACTATCCCTACTGCGGAAATGAAAGTGTCAGTTCAATGTTAGAAGTCAGTGGAAAAACTGAGAGAAATAGAAAATGCTGGTTAAACAAATTTATTTAAATGAGCATGAACTTCCCTAAAGCGTAACGAAAAATGAAACGCTGAGAGGTGGTTCACTACCTACTCTTGTTTGTTCGGTGGGTAGGTACATACGTAACGAATACTGAAACAGTCTTCAACTTGGCGCAGGGACATAAGAGACTTTCGTCCCTTTTTTGGGACATAAGTTCAAAATTTGACTGCGGAATTTTGTCCCACCAAAGTTGGATATAAGTCCATAATCAGTTTTTCAAAGAAGGGACATAATTCCAACATTTCGGACATTTTTGCAAATTAAATATAAAAATTAAGCCCACATTGTTAGTGATATAATAAATTATCGTTGATTATAACGAAAAAGAAAATAACACCGTCACAAAATATCAAAATGAAAATTCTAAAATTTTCTATAGCCAGAATTCAATTTATTTTCTCTTTTTTGTTTTAGCGTTAGAAAATTTGAGAAAATAGACCTAAAAAAATTCACACGAATTCAATTTGTTTGTGGAAGAACTTTTTGTTTTAGCTTAAGAAAATTAAAGTCGAAAATTTGCGATCGCCCAACATAATATTTTCGTTTGTTTTCCATTTTAAACAATTTCAATATGAAAAAAAGTCAAAATTTGAAATTAAAACATGTTTAAAGGGTCACAATTCCACGAATGTTCTTATGGACTTATATCCCACTTCGCTCAAGTCCATTACCACCTCTTGGGCACTTCCAAATCCATACTGCGACTCAGTGAAATTTCCCACCGAAATGGGACATAAGTCCATAACAGAATTTTGGAGTGTAATGGGACATCTCGTGGACTTATGTCCCTGCGCCCAACAACTCACCTACTCCAATGTTGAATTTCTGCAATAGTAGTGCGTTTCACTTTTCGTTACGCTGCCAACAACAAAGGAACAAATCCTTAGAGAAAAGATGGATACCAATCTCCTTGCTCGCAGATATAAATGCATCCCTTATGAGAGAAACTCTTTGGAAAACGCCAGACCTTAGAGCTAATCTAATAGTAATAATAATTGAAATTTTCAAATCGCAGTCCCCAGATTCAAGAAGACCGTTTTAGTACCCACTTCCACGGTATAAAACCAGATGCCATAACGTCTGGAAAACTCGAAACAACCGTCTGTGTTCGGCAGGGGTTCACTACGAATCAGAAGACAAATGACTACACTTTTTAAAATGGGAGATAGGAATAAATATAGCTTAGCTCAAAAAACAGTTTCCCTAATCTGAGTAGGTTATTGTGTTCGACGATTTCCCACATCCTTGGTGGGTTTCTATACCCCGCCTTTATTACAAAAAATAAAAAAAAATCCATCTGAAGAAATCTATAATTAATGACAACATCCCATATCCAACCACCACTGGAAGACTCAATGCATGCAGCTTAACTATAAAGTGTAAACCTCAGCTCTCTATCTACCTTTTTCTTGGAATTTACCGACTGAGGTCAAACAATAAAATAAATTCAATAATTCTGGTGTAGGACTTTCCCCTTCGCATACAATTCTGTTTCCAATTTGCGCCTGTTGTCAGAAAAAACACGCGCCCATGGGAATCTTTTGTGCAACCAAGGTTACCTGTCTGTGTTTGGTCTGGCCGTCCATTGACCAACATATACGCAGGTGTGCGCGCAGATGCACAAAAGAATTCGAACTTATTTACGGTTGTCTCTTGCACATAATCCAAAAGGGGAATACGTCTTATGATGGAATTAATTGGGATAGTGACAAATGTTTTTTTTTTTTCATTTAATACCCGCAATAAGTAATAACCCTTTGACGATTTAATTCTCTTGCCCAATTCACTGATTTCGAAATGAAGAAGATTCTCCTAACGGAAGACTGCTTCTCAGGCGGTTCGGAGTCTGCTTAGGGCGTCATGGTTTATAATTCTCTTGGAAACTGCTTTTATTTATTTAATTTGTCGCCGAATACATTGGGAGATATTTTCTTTTGAAGATCACAGCTTGAGTCACTTTTCATCAGAGTTTAAGCGAAGTGGAACTCGAGGTGTCACGGTTCTGTAATTTCCTTTGCCGACACACCCGTGTCAGTTAAAGATTTTTCCAATGCTCGAGGAAGGTCAAATGGAGTTTTTCATAATTAAATTTGTCTTGGGAGCGTCTTTAATTTGTTAATTGCAAGTTATTTTGACATCGAGGGGCTTATGGAAAGCTTGTATTTAAAAATTGGTCTTATAATAGACCACACCCCTTGGGCATATAGTATCTCATGAACTTGATATCTACTACAGAATGGTGCAGAGTTTGCTATGACTTTATTTTCTCATAACAAATAGGAAACCAAAAAAGTGGAATATAAGACAGCAGACATTGCTCACCAAAAGGTTATGTGCAAAGGCTTCTGGAGAAGACTTTGAGGGTTGACAGAGCCCCAGAAACCAAAAAGATTGCCTATTTCCAAAGCCACTCATTGCAATTACAAAATGTGAAAACTCATATAAATAGGGACCCTAGGCCCAGCTTCTCACGACCATTCGTTTTGTGTGAGTTCTTCATTTGCAACGTCAAAAAATCAATCAAAGTTGACAGTGCTACGGGTTCACTACCTCCTAAGGATCTATTTCAATTTTAAAGAACCGCACACGTTGCAGCAGCAAACAATTTCATACAAATGTCTCAGATAAAAAAATAAATATAGAAATGTCGGCCAAAACTTTCACTCACAAGTCCAGCTGCTGCTACAGCATCCTTTGGTTAAATTCCAATTTCTACGCCACAAATGTCGTCGCATGCAACGCGAGCCACGTTGCTGGTTACTACATGACGTGCACATTTGAGTCAAATTTACGATAATGGAAAAATTGTGTTTCACTCACAAAAGTCTTAGGGATGGGCATTTCTTGCTGATGTGCGGAATGTGGGTAGTCCCTAAAATTTATTTATGCCATTATTGCGGTGATAAGGGAGCTTCAATTAGATGTTGCAACTGTCTGTTATTGATTTAAATGGAAGTTAAGTAGAGAAGGACATATGGTGTGCTATAGTCCTTAATAACTTTGGCAAAGAACTGTTGCAAGCTGCTAGAGGTTCTGAGGTAGCTAAAGTACAAAACCAAAAGTCTCTAAGGTGTTCCTAGTCCAACTGCGGCATTTATTTCTCTTCCTACCAGTATTGTCAGACTTTGAAGACTGTTTTCGCCTTCTTTTATCAGCAAAAACATTAGTTTTCCAATAAATTCGTAAAAAATTCCCCTTTCGGGCAACATTTTTTTTTTATATGAAAACAAAGCAAACTTCACCCGGGGGAGAAAAAGGGGAATATTTTTAGGAGAAAACTAATGATTTTGATAATACAAAAAAGGGGAAACCTCTGAGAATACTGCTCCAAAGCAAAAACCCTTTCTTACCCCCGCCCTCTCCATTTTTTTTTCATATTTTTTAAACATTTTCTGCATGAAATAAGTATCTTGTGCAATCGAGCAATAATTGTTTGAAACATGCAACAAAAGTAGACACAAAATTGTAAAGCTCGACAAGTCAACCAATATTACAAAACTATTACAAATGGCGTGCAACATTTCTCTAGTCAAAAAGCATTGCAACAGCTCCTCCAATAGTACACCTATCGCCTTCCACGATTGGCAATGAACAAAGCGCCTTCCAGCTGACTAAAAGTAAATCAAACGAATTGACCGTAAATTCCCCATTCAACCTCATTTGTAATCCCCCCGGCTAGTCAAACTCTGTGTTCACAAATCCTCTGTGTATAAAGCAAATTAAATATGACGACGAAAAAATGCAAAACGTGACCCCCGTCTCAGGATCGCCATAACCACATTTCGATCAAGTCCAATAATGAAGCCGTAATTTTCCCAAACAAGCCCGCATATGTCACAAAAAGAAAACGACTCTAGTTGCCCCCGGAAGAGTTGCTGCACAGTGGGTGGAAAGATTATTCGGTTCCACAACCGCATACATCACATTACCAAAGTCGCTCGCCGCAATCTGTAAATGGAAACTTGCAGATTAATTAACGACGTAATTCGAACTAAGCCGTTCTGCTGATTTCTGTGGATCGTATAATCCGTCTTAATACGTGATGTTTGCGCCAGCAGCATGCTAAAAGCCCGCAGCACATTTCGAATCTGATTATCGAGACCCGCCAGAGGGCCAGAGTCCATATACAGAGGAGAGGCTTTGTCAAGTTAGTCTCTGTGTGATTGCGATTGATTGTGGGTGTGGAGTGGAATCGAGTCCGTGATCGGCAGCTTAAGTTTCGCGCGCTTCAGATAATGTTTGACATTTGGATGTGTAGTCGCTGTAGTAGTCAGCGCTGCTTGCGGCAGCCAACTGGGCGACATTCCACCAAACTACGTGGGAGGGTTTATAATGCGATGCTATTGTTTCTTCTGAGTTGGTTTGGGATCAAAGCGGTCTGGAGATGTGTTTCATGTTAAAGGCCAAGTTGTTGAGTAACAATATTTTGGATTTCGACTACGTCGTTCGTTACATGTTAAGTCCTATGAAGTAGGTTCAGGTGCACGTTTCTGTCTTCAAAAGTGGTCAGACTACTGCTAGTTCTGACATCTTTGGTATAGTGAGTGCCCGAACAGACTTAAGATGCCCGTTAAGTGAAAGCATTTTTCTACAGAAAATTAACTTAAAATGACAGTCCTTGAGATTGCGAACGCTCTTAGCAGCTTGTTCAATAAATCAGTTTTTTAACAGTAGAATTGTCAACGTTACAGTTGCCACGGTTACCCTACTGGTCATTTGTGACCAAATTTGGTCATTATTTTTTCCCTTGGTCACATGGTCCTTTTTTATTCCATTTGGTCATTTTTTACCAAATGAAAAAAGACGTTCGACTTCAATTTTTATTTCTTTTCGTCTGATTGTTCTGTGTTTGCAAATATTTCGGACTTAGATTTGTCATTTATAGCTACAGTTGGTCATTTTTATTTCCAATTTTGGACACAAACTTTGTTTTCAAGTGGCAACCGTGCCTAGAAAACCTAGGATCTAGGAACACCTCAGGAAGGCAACATACTTTTTCCTCGTTCTTCAGTGAACGTTCTATGTGTCGAGTAATTGCCATCACAATCAATCCGAATCATGCTTTTATATTTTATATTTATGCCAATAAATGTTTACATTTTGACCGCAAACCCGCCACATTGTAAAAGTGGTTGCCATTTCTAGGTAGCACATTTTATGCCACATACACAATACTTGAGTCAGTAGCCACAATTGTGCGCTTAAAATATTCTATTCAAAAGCCTCAAGCAAGATCTTCAGAAAAGGGATATCTAATATGAGAAGTCACTGCGGAGCAAAGGACTTGTCAAACTGATCAACTGACAAAAGACCGCACGTAGTCAGTTACTAACGATTTTAACCATTCAATTTAGCGGCCAAGTTTAAAAAAAAAAGCTGAAAAGATCAAGATCATCTTAGAGAAAGAGACGATAAAGTTCGTCAGAGTGAAGGCTTTTGAGTGATGATGATTGCACAACTTTGTGTTTTCGGTGAATGAAACTTAATGATGGAATAAAGATAATTAGTTATCCGCTCATTCATCAATAACTGTAGATCATCTACCCAACCTTACTGTGAACGACCTTACGAGCCTAGTGACTTACTGTCGAACGGTTTGTGCCTCAACACCTCACGCGGTGTAACGCGGACCTTCTTACCCAGTGGCAGATTTGAAGTAAGCTCTACTTTATTCGGAGAAAAAATATGTACGAATAGTTAGTTAGATATAAAGTTAGTTAGATGACAAATACAAGAAGCATGGGAGTTACATTGCACCAAAAAAATTGTGATTTTCACCATTTTTGTAGACAATTTTAATAATTTCAATGCATTGTTGAAGCGTGTATCGTTCCATTTTTAGAAATGGCGTGGTTTCTACTTGTCAAATGTCAAAGAAAAAAAGCTTCAAAAGTGACAGCTACCGAAATAGCGGGTAATTCACAATAACACCTCTCATTGAAAAACCCTTTACTTGAGGTCATTGTTATTAAGATCGAATGAGATGTATTATCTTATGTTCACTGCTCGAATTTGTATTCAAGACGTTCCTTACAATTTATACAGCTTCTTATTTGAAGAATTGCCTTTCCAATCTATTTAGAAATTGCAAAACCATTCTAGAAGCAGACTCATTCAGCGATGAGCATAACAACAAAGTCGTAATTGTTTTACCGACGTGCCCGAGCGGTTCGTAGAATTGAAATAGAAATCCATCAATCTGTGGTAAGGATTTCGCCGGGAATGGGGAATGTCATTAAAATCTTCTCAAATAGTTTGAGTTGTGCAAGACAGATAAAATGTAAACGACCTGCACGCGCAATGAACAATAAAGATAGAAATAATAATAATAAAGGCGTTTTAGTAGCATAGCGAATAAACGAAACACAAACGGCAAGTAGATGTGAAAGTAAAATGTTGCCGTATGTAGAGGCGGCAGCAATGTGAAAGGTGTCCGCTGAAGGCGTTACAGGCCGACAAAGAGTTTCAACGCTGCATATCTAGTTTCTAGTTATCAAGGGCTTATTACGCGTGCATACAACTTTCCAAACGCGAATTTCACAAACTGTGCATAAGAGATTGTTGCACGTACGAGTAGGCACCTGCAAAAGGGCAGCTTCTTGTCAAGAATATAATGGGCCGTATAAATAATAACTAGCATTTGCCTTGAGCGAAGGGTAGTAGAAAAGTAAAAGCTTTGAATCGGTATGAATGAACCTATCTTGCTAAAGTAAGTTCGAAAATTCGAACATTCATTATTTATGTCGCTGTACTTGTAGTTGCCTTGCAGTTCCGGTCAAACCTGACCAGTTAATTTTAAATTTTCCTTGAGATTCTAACGACTTTTTTGGAAATTGAAATTTGAAAAAATAAAATTCCGAAATTCCGAAATATTGCACCTGGAAATATGATTTTTGTTTGCCAAATAGCTTGTTGATGTTTCATTTGTCGGGAATTGTATTCGATCATAGGCTTATTTGAAAAACTTGTTGACACACTATCCAATTAGTTAAAGAATACCTATGAACTACCGAGAGGTTTTTAAACTATCAACCTATAAGCCCGGACCTCCTGTACACCTTAGAAATGATTTGGTCTACACATTTTCACCTGAAAGGAGTATAAGCCGAATAGTCCGCAGTCCATACTTCGAGCGACACGTAACGATTTTAAAACAGAATTTAGGCTCGTAAGTTAGTATCAGCTGAGATCAGTTTTCATTCATACGAAATGTAGCAAATGCTTTGATTTTGACATTTTTCATTTGAGTAAAAGCAATTGCTTCGTTTTTTTAAGTGACGCCGCTTTTCGAACATCAGTTCAAATCAGTTTTTATTCATACTGAACGTAGCAAATACTTCGATTTTGACATTTTTCGTTTGAGTAAAAGCAATTTCGAACAAGCCAAAGGTTAGTGTCAGCTTGAATCAGTTTTCATTCATACGAAATGTAGCAAATGCTTTGATTTTGACATTTCTCATTTGAATAAATGCAATTGCTACGTTTTTTTAAGGGGCGCCGCTTTTCGAACATTAGTTCAAATCAGTTTTTATTCATACTGAACGTAGCAAATACTTCGATTTTGACATTTCGTTTGAGTAAAGGCAATTTCGAACAAGCCAAAGGTTAGTGTCAGCTCAAAACAGTTTTTATTCATACTGAACGTAGCAAATATTTCGATTTAGACATTTCGTTTGAGTAAAAGCAATTTCGAACAAGCCAAAAATAAGTGTCAGCGGAAATCAGTTTTCTTTCATACGAAATGTAGCAAATGCTTCGATTTTGACATTTCTCATTTGAGTAATAGCAATTGTTCGTTTTTTTAAGTGGCGCCGCTTTTCGAACATCAGTTCAAATCAGTTTTTATTCATACTGAACGTAGCAAATACTTTTCGATTTTGACGTTTCGTTACAGTAAAAACAGTTGCCACATTTTATTCATACCACCCAATGTATATATATATATTACAATTTCCCCCGTCTGTTCAACAATCATAGCTCAAAATAGCCCATTTACTTAGCATTTTTGAACACCCTATCCACCCCACCAGCAAAGATGCAAACAAAACCCAAAATAAAACAAATTTTCGAAATATCTTTATGAATGGATGGCAAGGTGTTTTGTTTACTTGTCTTTCCTTATTCCAAAAAATACTTGTGGAATTCCACAAGTGCTCAACTCCAAGTAGTTATCCAAACTGAGCAAGGAATTTCTATTTTTATTCGGATTCCTTCCCCCTCACGAACACCGACCGCTTGGGACGGTGGAAGTGAATAGTTTGTTACGTGACATGACCAATTAGAAATGTTGTTCCCACGGCAAATACTAAATACTAAACGAAAGCTGCCGAAATGAGAATTTTTAAAGAAAAAAATTTTGTGAAACTGAGTCGAACCATTTGTTAGTTAATCGAGGTAATTTTGTTGATTTATTTTCCTTTTTCGTTTGTTTTAAGATTAATGGTCCACAATAAATGAGCGCGTGAATCGGCAGTAATTAACTTGGGAAAATGTATATTTAAATGAGGTGAAAATTGGGAAATAATTATACACAGCAATTGGGTTTCGGTAAGCGCAACCATAAGTGATGGGGGGATTTTAATGAATTGCAGTAAATCTGTTGCAAGATATTTTTTAATGCAGGTATGCGATATCAAATAAAAAAATGTTTCAGCCCCGACACGTTTCTCCGAACTTTGTTAGAGTTGGCGGGAAAATTGATTTGAAATAATCGTGACATACGTGACTGACAATTCTGCGGTCTTCTGTCATTTGACTGTCATTTCCTCTCTTCCCAACAAAGTAGAGCTTACTCTAAATCCGAAACTGGGTAAGAAGGTCCGCGTAGCACAAACCGTTCCGCAGTAAAAAACTAGGTACGTAAGGTCATTCACAATTAGATTGGGTAGCTGATCTACAGTTATTGATGAATGAGCGGATAACTAATTATCTATATTCCATCATTAAGTTTCATTCACCGAAAACACAAAGTTGTGCAATCACCATCACTCAAAAGCCTTCACTCTGACGAACTTTGTCGTCTCTTTCTCTAAGATGATCTTGATCTTTTCAGCTTTTTTATTTCTTTAAACTTGGCCGCTAAATTCATTTGTTATGATCGTTACTAAAAAAATATGAAAAATTTTCAGTTGATCAGTTTGACAAGCGCTTTGCCGCAGTGCCTCCTCGCATTGCATTAGATATTTTTTCTGGAGGTCTTGCTATAGGCTTTTGAATGGCCTACTGTGTACCGAACAATTTTTCTGTTTCTTGTCATTTTACGATTTCATCGCAGGCACATAAAATGGTTGCTCCGACATACGAGTAGCTCCTTAGCAAATTTAAATTGTTCCTCCAAGAAACTGAAATGTTGTTGGTTGAATATTTTTTCACACGTTGAGGGCTGTCAATCACACAAGGGAATTAATGGACTTCCTCTTCACGCAGGGGCTTGATCTCTTCTTAGTTTAACCAGTCCAGTAGATTTGCAACCTTAAACAATTTGACTGCCAAAGACACGTCCTTTACCATGGGACTATTTTTCGCCCTGCTCACAGCGATGCATCTGTCACACTCACTGCACTGTTTAGGATTTAACAGCTCAATAAAATAATCGGTCCCCTTGCGTTAGTTGTCCTTTTCATCGGAAAGAAGCGGGCACAATTCTTGGTTGACTCTTTTAATAATATTCCTTCCCCTAAGGCAGGTCGGCTATAGATCACCTTTTGACAACTCATCCATGGCCATCTCATCCCACCAAAATGCACCTGTGTGCCAAAATGAATCCCAGGACAACTCATCCGTCGATCAGTTGATCTATACCTTCGTCTTCGGGTTGCTCAAAAGCCATAAAATCTATTCCCATGTTAAAAGTTAAAGTTGGATGAAATATCCGTCTGAAGTTGCATGGGTATGGGATGTCTGTGGATGAGTTGGCTGTGATTGAGTTGCGGATGGTTTACTGGACCACATTTTCTTGCAGACCTGAAGTTATAAGGGCGCATTCACCTCTTGTCGTCCCTTGACAATTGAATGCTTCTAACTATTTCATTTAACTTAAAAGCCCAAATTGATAGTTTGTTTTAAGCATTTTACTCAAAGTGTTACTTCCTACATGAAATAAGGTTTAAAAAAAAGTTATGGTCTAACTTTTAGCCGAGTTCTATCCTAGCCTGCCCTTTGGCCGCTTCAAAAACTCCAATTTCCTAGTTCTTAGTGTACCAGTTGCATAACACCTCCCACAAGAAAATGCCGTCCTTTTTATAAAAACTCATACATATTGGTTTCCGAGGCCATCTGACACGTTTGGCAATATTCGAGGATAACTTTTTCCCTTGCTGTCATCACGGGAGTCGAGACATAAATAAAAACATGGCACACACTCACAGAATATTTGGAACTCAGCATACTTTCAATGACAACATTTTTGCAAGCTTCCTTTATATAAGCTAAAAGGTTTCACGGACATTTTTAACAGTCATTTCAACCAACGTACCGAAGGTAGTTAAAAAAAAAATCTAAATTTCGGTAACCCTCTCCGTTTCCCAAGCACACGCTTTCTCAACAAATATTTTCTTAGAAGACATTGCCCGGTTTATTGCACGTGCAAGATCTATATCTTTCCCCCAGTGTTACGAACCACTCCCTCATATGTCCTCTGGTGAATATATACACATCCCATAAGCCAACTTACCGGTTTATTGCTGACGTACCAGCCGGTCAAGATAAATCAACCGGACTGCCTGCACATGGCTCATGCTCACTTATGACCAAATTGGAAAAAAGTTCAACGTTCCATTAAATTACTTCCTTATACCGCTGCGTCTTGTAGCACCCGCTGCCTGTTATGTATGCAGAAAGGAGTTGTCACAGTCAGAGTCAGAATTTTTTTCCGCTTAATTATAGTTGAGCTGAAAACCTTATTCCATGCGCCCATGATTAGAAAGGAGTTTTGCAACAAGACAAAAAAGCGCAAAAATATGACTCAGGGAAAACTAGCGAACCAGTTAACCGCCACTTGGAACCAGTGGAACCGTTTGCGTAACTGCAATTTTGCAGAGCAACATTTCGGACTCAGCATTGTGTTGGCTTTTGTTTTTTTATTGTTTTGCAACTTGAAACGGACGTTAGGTGACGGGCAATTGGGTGGTATCTGGTTGCATAAACTTTGAGCAGTTTTGTCTTCGACCTATCTATAGACAACTAGCCTTATGCAAATAAACATTTAAAGTTCCGACTTAAAATTTTAGGAATTCAAAATTCATATTTTCCATAAAACTTTTGCAATTGTGAGTCTGCGTAATTTTAAAGTCGAGACTAAAATTTGTTATTAGCACGGCGCAAGGAACTGTGCTGGGATGTGACGTAATGATTATGTGCAACGATGCAAAGACATTCAAAAAGTCGGTAACCGGCAACCACCAGCGATGAAAACAAATTAGATCACTTTAATTGCCACTCGGCCGAAGTCACTTCCGTCTTCCATACGAAGCAATTAATTAAACTTCACAGACCGTCTAGCAGCACCTTCAAGTCGTGGTCAGTTCGGTGGTAAAGGTTCGTTAATTTCCCCGCACTCAGCTGCGTCAAAGATGAAACGCTCAAAGTGTAAATACTGAAGAGGAACTCCTGTGTTGAACCGCGAAATTGCGGAGTTCATTTGAAGTAGGTATTTTGTGTTTTTTTGTTTCCGTCAAAGAAATCCTCACCTTTCGATAGGTCTTTGGTTTGTCGTTTTTCGTATACCTTACCGGGATATTCTCTCCGGCTAAAAGTGAGCTATTTGTTTTCTCGTTTTTGTTTATCATGCCATTTAAATCCATCTCCGCATGCATGGACAGATACGGGCTACGAGGCATGGCAAGCGGAAGAGCAAAGAGAAAAAGCAACAACAAAAAGCGCAAGAAAAAACCACCGCTGGTTGTAAATATGCCAGTAAACACGGTGGTAAATCTATTGGATAGATAGATACTTTATCTCAGGCACAACAATAACACAGCACATGCAAATTGGACGTGGCTGAAAGGCGATTTGTTCGTTTGGTCATTCTTTCTGCGCCTATCGATTGGGGTCAAGAATTGTTTCTATTTCTTTGTTTTTGTTGGCTGTATTTAGTTTGTTTCAGATTGGAATTATTTTTTACTGTTGATTTTTCTTGTTGTACGATTTGGGGCAAAAGACTTCAAAGTGAATGAACCAGAAAGTGTGAAACACAAAATTGCCGGCGCCTTTGGCAACAGACAGCAAACCTGGTGTTTGTTTGACTAATTTGCGTAGAAAATTCAGTTTTTTAGAGTTTCTTTTATGGCATTTAGTATTTGAAGGCAGTTTGAGGCATAAATGTTAAACTCTTTGGGCTGTGGGTCCGCTTCTTCAGCTTCAAAGAGCTTCTTTCATGGCATTTACTATTTGAGGCAAGTTTGAGGCATAAATATGTGAAGCTCTTAGGTCTGTGGGTCCGCTTTTTGAGCTTTTCAGAGCTCATAAGTCATGGAATTTAGTATTTGAAGACAATTTTCGGCATAACTGTCAAGCTCTTGGGTCTGTGGGTCTACTTTTCCTGCTCTTTTGAGCTCCTTTCATGGCATTTACTATTTGAGGCATAAATATTAAACTCTTAGGTCTGTGGGTCCGCTTTTTGAGCTTCTTATAGCTCCTTTCATGCCATTTAGTATTTGAAGGAAGTTTGAGGCATAAATGTTAAGCTCTAAGGTCTGTGGGTCCGCTTTTTGAGCTTTTCAGAGCTCATAAGTTATGGCATTTAGTATTTGAAGACAATTTGCGGCATAAATATAAAACTCTTTGGGCTGTGGGTCCGCTTCTTCAGCTTCTTAGAGCTCCTTTTATGACATTTACTATTTCAACGAAGTTTGAGGCATAAATGTCAAGCTCTTAGGTCTGTGGGTCCGCTTTTTGAGCTTTTCAGAGCTCATAAGTTATGGCATTTAGTATTTGAAGACAATTTGCGGCATAAATGTTAACCTCTTTGGGCTGTGGGTCCGCTTCTTCAGCTTCTTAGAGCTCCTTTTATGGCATTTACTATTTCAAGGAAGTTTGAGGCATAAATGTTAAGCTCTTAGGTCTGTGGGTCCGCTTTTTGAGCTTTTCAGAGCTCATAAGTTATGGCATTTAGTATTTGAAGACAATTTGCGGCATAAATATAAAACTCTTTGGGCTGTGGGTCCGCTTCTTCAGCTTCTTAGAGCTCCTTTTATGACATTTACTATTTCAACGAAGTTTGAGGCATAAATGTCAAGCTCTTAGGTCTGTGGGTCCGCTTTTTGAGCTTTTCAGAGCTCATAAGTTATGGCATTTAGTATTTGAAGAGAATTTGCGGCACAAATATAAAACTCTTTGTGCTGTGGGTCCACTATTTCAGCTTCTTAGAGCTCCTTTCATGGCATTTGATGGAAGTTTGAGGCATAAATGTTAAGCTCTAAGGTCTGTGGGTCCGCTTTTTGAGCTTTTCAGAGCTCATAAGTCATGGCATTTAATATTTGAAGACAATTTGCGGCATAACTGTTAAGCTCTTGGGTCTGTGGGCTCACTTTTCCTGCTCTTTGAAGCTCCTTTCATGGCATTTAGTACTTAAAGGATGTTTGAGGCATAAACGATAAGCTCCTAAGTCTGTTGGTCCTCTTTTTCAAGTAATTTGCCTTTGAAGCAGGCTCGTCGAAAAAATTTCTCAATAAAACTGTTCAAAGTGGCGTGCTCCGAGCCAGCCTGCAGTTATGCAAGCGTTTGTGACTTTTCCAAATCGGTGTGTGTCTTGACTTTTTGATTCAAAGTTCTCCCAGTACCCACTCACTTAAAAGCGAATGGCGATGAAATCAGTTGCCACCATTTATATGAGCGCTTTCAGATTATCGGTTTTATGATTTTTTATTGATCTTAAGAGAAGCTTTCTATTGTCGTGTAAAATGAACTTCACCACTGTCCCAAGTGATTGCCAAATCAGCGATCCAAACACAATCTAAACATATCCACTCAATAAAAGTTGAAACCCACCCATAAAATCTCGCTTGCCACAACGTAATTCGTACCAGTTATGACACCACTTGCGGCCTTCATGTTTGCGCGATTTGTTTATACTCAAGTCATATACACTTGGGTTGTTTGGCATATTTGCAAACAATACCTAAACAATTAACGCTCTGCCAAGATCTCCGTCTCTGGCCACGTTCAGTGTGAACGTGGAAATCCCCGCACCATTTTTCTTTTTCTTTTTTTTTTGTCAGCTGGTAGACAAAACCCACCCACCCACACAAGCTGTCAGCGAGGAGCTGTTGCAATCTATTTCGCACCACAAAAAATAATTCTCCCATGCTACCTCGCATCAATAAACAGGTTCAAACACCTTTTCATTTAAATAAACAATAGACCAAGTTGAAACGGAAAAAGCGCGAAATTCTCCGCCATTTTGCCCACCCATTTGAGTTCGCTGGTGTATCGGTGAATAGTATCTTCTTGATGAAGTAGCACATGCAATCCAACACATTCCTCAGACAACAATTACCCAGCTCGATGTGTATTACACCCGAGGAGCAACTAATTAAAATGCAAGCAACACAACCAGCTATCTATCAACCTATACAGCCGCTACAAATTGATGGAAGTTAATTCTTGATAAATTTGCAATAACGTGTGTTGCGCTCCCCCCGCGCTCCGTTTTAATAGCTCCCCGGCAGTAAAGTGCGCGCTACGTGTATTCATATGCATCAATGGAGCAATGAATTCCGAAAATTTGATTTCTATATTACTGGTAATAAAAGGAAAATTGTATCTTCAGGTGTTTACCGCTGTTTGTTTGTGCTCGCGAATGTCATTATATACAATTTGTGTACCAATCGTACCCGCACGCAGTTGTTTATCTCTTGCCTATGATTGATGCGCATGAAATTCGAAATCGCAGGTACGAATGGGTGAAAGTATGTTTTTTTTCTGAGCCTGAGTCACAAATAACACGCTGGAGAGACACTTTTATGGACTTCAAGACGCGTTGTTGGTGAAAGATTTGAGGCTTAGACTCGCAAAAAATATCATGTTTTGAGCCACACAGTGGGTTCAGATTGATACAGAAAACAAACAGAAACCTACCTCCTCCGCAGTTTCGTCATCTTCCACGTAAAGACGACATTCTGCAGAGCTTGCATTTCATCCTTCGAGGGTCTTCATTAGGCTTCTCACTCGTGGGGTAGATGTTCGCACCAAAGGATAAGAACTCCTCCGACGAATCGGGCAGAGATTCACAAAAGACCCAGCTTTAACTTCGAGGTTGTAAGAGGCATTGTCTGCCTTTGCTCTGCTTTCTAAGAAGAACGAACGGAAGAATCACACTTATTTATTTATTTGTTTGTTAACAAAGTGCAAGGCCCTTTTACCAGTCGCTTCTACTTCGGGCAGACAACCCAGACCTTTGTACTATAAGAATCAAGATATCCTTGGTCATTTCTAGTCAAAAATACTTTGTCGGATATTCAGTCCCGTTCAAAAAAAGATGCACTTGGTATACCGGCTTCGACCTTTAACTCTTTCCAATGGCTTCTTCGTCGGATGCCAAGGTATCTAGGAATTAAAGGCTTTTCTCTAAAAAACAAAAAAAAACCCTGAATACGTTCCTACAACTGACAAAATCAGGCGAAAACCTCTCGCTTTAATATATCTCGATTGAGGATGAGAAAATTTGGGCTCAAAATACAACGCGGTATACTAATAATCTTATTGAGTACCCAAGGGCTAGACCCATACAATATTATCCATTCTGACCTGAAAAATATTTAGTGTGAAGATGATGACTGAAAGGTGTTTAACCACTCAACGCCCACTTGTGTAATAGCACTTATAGTCTTCTTTTAAAGACAGTTTCGACTCTCTTCAGTTTCTTGCTGTGGCTATGTGTGCAGTGCTATGTGTGCAGTAACTATTTACTAGAAGAACGTCGAATCATACAAAAGTCGAGCCATACACCAAAGTAGCAAATTCATATAATGCTTGCGCACCTGCACGCTGTCTCGCTGTTAGTCATTGCACCGTAGGTACTAATAATAAATTTAAGTCACGACTTTAAATCTGCGAACGCTCACAATTGCGAAATTTCTATGTAAAATGTAGCCTTTGTGAACTACTTAAGTTTGAAGTCGGAATCGGCACTAAAAATGTTTATTGGTAAGGCTCACTCTGAATTGTTTTATTGAGCATTTGTGTACTTTGCTCTCACATTTTGGCTAAAATGAAGCAGTCCCCTTGTCTCTTTTTTAAAAGCCAGTCGCCTTTACGAATCACCTACAGCGTTGCCACTTGTAAATCGACTGCTAAATAGTTAAATCTGCTGCATTTTTGTAGAGAATCTACTGCAAAAAAATAGTCCTAAAGTGGCAACCTTGAAACCTGAAGTAGGTTCCCAATGGCATTCAAAAATCAGAATTTCGATGGACATATTTTCGCATTCACGAAGCCTTTCTTTGTCTTTGAAAAATACCTTTCTGGAACAAAGTTAGAGACTACTACTATAAAATGACTACATAAAATTGAATTGTTTCTGTATCCTTCCCCATATCAGCTGTTTGCTTCCACTTCCTACTTTTAGTTTTGCAATATTTTTGGAGCTTAACTTACAACGTCACTCAACGTTCGTTCTAAGGTCTACAATGTAGACTCTACATGCAACTGTAGGCGCAACTTAAACCGATCACCCCACGCACCACCAGCATGGCCACTAAAAACAACATCACCGACTAAGCTCCCCGTAAACTTTCCCAAATTGGTAAGATCGTGTCAATTAATGACTCGCCATATCAAAATTTGTCTTTTAAACGATATTCCGTGATTTACAGCTCCAAACCTCGCTGAATATAGCTTAAAAGGCTATAATTTCCCAGGCATATGCTTAAAATTATCATAAAACTTCGATTTAAACGTTCGCCAGTCACGATCCACAACCCATAACTAACAATTAAACACCGATCGATACACCTATAGCTGATGTAATACCTCTGGCACGACAGCTCGCTCATTCTCCGCCCTGTTTTGGGTACAAGCCCAAGTGAATATTGTGTACCTACGATTTGAAAAGAAATCACCCAGAGTCCGGTGCCGTAATCGTCTGACTGAGTCGAATGCGCTTTAGTTCAATGAACTGTCAAACCTTTTTATTTATTTTTTTTTGGCGCAGCTCTTCTGACATACATTTCCAATTCGACATACATACATATTACCTATCTGTCGATCAGCCCGCTAATACTTTCCCCTTCAAAGTGTTTGTTATGATTGACCGCAATCTGTCAACAAAAGTCTGAAATTGCAAATTGCCAGCCGTAAATATTTAGCATCAGGCTCAGTGAGTCACCATAATTGGATTGTGCATTTTTGCTTACCAAATGCGACGCGGATTTATGTTTTCATTTGTTTCTGATTAAAATTGAGTCGATATAGAGATCGAAGCATTTGTCATAGGGTCTTGAGCGAGGGAACTTTCTCCAAGTACGAGTTATGGGAATCCGGAATCGAAATGAGAAGCTCTTTCTGTGATGTATGCGTGAAATGCAAATTCATTACTGGGGACTTATATATTTTTTTTAAAAATTCGGCTTCCTAAAGGTGATGGGTAAAAAGTGTAAGCCCGATTTTATGAAAGTTTTGAACTGACGCGTCACTCAAGTGAGGGCTGAAGCAAGTTGGCAGATATTTGAATAGCTCAGAGCTAAACGTACTTGCACTTACAGTGGAGGAAGTCTTTGAGTCGAACAGAAAATCGGACATACTGTCGCCAAGTCGCTTGATGGCGTTAGAGAGTCGCCAACGTGCATTCGGCGAGGTCTAGGGTTAGTTGCATTATCTCACTGAAATACCCTACCAAGAAAATTAGAATGCTGCGACGGACTTTTTCTTCACTGACACTCTTGTCGCATCTGGAATATAATGCTTGAAACATACTCTTTCGATGAGGACTTGAACGATTTTTTAAAGGTTCTCGGAGGTCTCGAGAATGCTTACCTATCTCTCCATATAAAGTTATTCAAACCCAGAGGGTATAACACTAAACAATTAGGCTTTAAAGGCTTCTCTTGTCATTAACATATTAACCTTCCCCAACCTAAGTTTTTTAAAGTCTCGGCCGTCCCCAACACTTTGCAGGATTCTTAATAGGGTCGGGTGTTACTTCGACAACTTTTCTCCGAAATAGATACCTCTTACGGCTTCTTAAATTTAGTTTGTGGTATATAGGTATAATTACCCCGAAGTGTAACTTACGAACTTAAGTTGGACACCGATTCGGCAGCTATACTCATAAGCACTGTTGCTACCTGCCTTCTGCCAGGTTTAGCACCGTTTGCTGATACGGAACATACAAAATATTCTTGTTTAAAATAAACCCCTAAGACTGCTCGATTCGTTCTACTGTTTGACATTTGCGATAGTCTCTTTTGATGTCAATATACTCCGCCATTACGAATTCTATGATTTGTATCCCATCAGCGACTTGCAGCCTGAAGATACATATCGTACCCCAAGTAACAATTTGACTTCGGTAAGGTGATATCAAGGCTATTTCCCAGCATAAGGCGTAATGGAAACACATGTGGCGCACTTTTATACAGGTTTTACTTTTATACTTGGATGGTGGAGCCTTACAGAAAATATAACTTCTTCTCTAAGGCATCCACTATAAGCTTCGTAAAAGAAGCTTACCTTTTAATTCTACACCTTACGTTATGGGCCTTACCTACTAATAATTATTTTTAACCCTTACACTCAATATTTTTTAGGTCACAATGGGTAATATTGCATGGAAAATTTCGCTGGACTCTAGATATGACTTTTTAGACCTTAGAGACCCAACTTTTCAACCAACTTGCATCTAACCTGACTCTACCGCATGAATACTTTTTCTTAAAGCTTCCAATCGCAATCAATAAAAGAATGTCTCTTCTTAGAGTCATCTAACAAACTCAAGACTCTGCAAATCAGAGCAGATTTGATCTTCCTTCTTGATAAGCTTGATAGATCGCATATTGTCATTGCTTGAGGTACAAAAGGTCGACAATGTTTGTTGGCCAAGCATATTTTTGAAAGTCCATCTTCTAAGTCAAGTTTAATCTGATTTCCGGACTAAACTTAAAAGGGTGAGATAGTAATTTTGTTGTAATAAAACAAGTTTTTAAAATACACGATCCGAAAAGCCCAACTTCAGCTTGAAATGTCACTCCAAACAAGTGTGCAGAGTATCGTGTGTTTGAAGGCGGTTACAAGGTTTTTAATGAGATATAAGCTAGCACAGGTCTGAGAAGACATGCAGCTCTATGAAGTTGATAAACTGCTGAAATACTTTTCAAAGAAAATATGTCCACTTCTAGAAATGGCCCCAACATATACGCGAAAGCCTCCTCTCTAGTTATAAAGCCTTTCATGCTCTGAGTACATCAGCAAATACCAGCCCAATAGGCTTTCAAAATTTGTAAATGCAACTTGAAAATAGTTATTGCAGCTATTATGGGTGTGGTGGCTTAGTGGTTTGTGTGTTGGACCCTAATTCCATATTTTCTCTCATCCGAGTGTTTTACTGTCAAAAAAGGGCTGTTGGACTCGGGATGAAATTTTAGATCCCTCCCATGCGTTCCAAAAATGAAAACAAAAAAATGTTTTTATTTTTTACTTGATCAAGGAGTAAAAGAGAGATATTGTATTTGTACAAAATTTCGAACTCGAGATGTTAATAATTCTGACATAACGATGATAGAGGAACTCAAACAAGTGGGTCGCAAAATTCTGTCCGTCTGTCGGTCTGTGCCAAGGCCTACAGCCTAAACGGCTGCCCGGATTTGGTTCAAACTTCGGATTTGGAGTCTGTGGGCTTACAGTTCGGGGCGTTCCCATATAAATTGTTCAAACCAGTTCGATTTGTTCGAAAACGGCTCCAACGATTTCAACCAAAATTGATATTTGAACTTAAGTAGATGGCGTTTCTATGAAGGTCCCCATGATTGTAACAAAAACTCATTTCTAAGGTACGATTAATGTGGTCATTTCAAACTTAATATCAAACTCAGTTTTTGTCTATTATCGTACAATTGATTTTTTTAAATTTTGTTTTCCTTAGCAATAACGATTTTGATCAAAATACATACTTAGAGTAAAATTGATGTTTTCAAAATTATTGTGCCCTTGATTTTCCATTCGAATCACCGAAAACGCTGATTTTAAAAACTGTTCATGTCTCAAAAACCCCATTTTCGATTTGGAAAATACTTTAAAATCCAAGTAATGCTTGTAGTCAGTTTTCAGCTAAATAATTGAGCAATAGTAGGTATTTTGAAAACTTAACATAGCACTTGTTTGACATCTCTTGACCTGGCAAATATTTCGTGTGGTCATGACTATAGTCAACTTTGGTAAGGTTGCCCTGTACCTATAGAGGGAAATTCGGAAAGACGGAAATTAACATCAGTATCCTGAAAAAGAACTGCGTGATCTGTACAGTTGCTGAGTTTTTTTTTATATATTTTATATTATATATTTTAAGCGACTCAGGAACATAGATTGTACCTTATTTAAGAACATTTATTGTTGAAACAGAACAGTCAATCGAAAACTGTCTCGCTTGTCATCTAAAGCCATTCTGCGGTGCTACCTCGACTATCCACCACGGTTGCCACTTGAAAATAAAATTTGTGTCAAAAATTGGAAATAAAAATGACCAACTGTAGCTATAAATGACCAAAGTAATCTAAATCCGAAATATTTGAAACCACAGAACAATCAGACGAAAAGAAATAAAAATTGAAGTCGAACGTCTTTTTTCATTTCGTAAAAAATGACCAAATGGAATAAAAAATGACCATGTGACCGAGAGAAAAAATAATGACAAATGTGGCAATCGTGCTATCCACATATAATCGCACAACTCGTTGCAATTTCGATCGTGAATCAACTCAGACACGAATGAGTCACACTCACTGTGGATGAGGCTCCTCATCAACAAAGCACTCAATCATCTCGTTTTCGAAACTAACTGCCCGACCACTCATACCGAAGGCTCCGCACTTAATCACGACTCATCATCAAGTCGGTGTCTGTCTAAAAAAAAAAAACCATTTGACCCACATTCCACCACGAAATATGAGCAAAAAACCAATCGAAAAAGTGTAATCTTCCCATAAGACAAAAACTCCGTTCGCAGAGGTCATTAGAAATGTTCACGCGAAACCTTGGAATCGTTAGCGAAGTCTGCAAGCCGCGCTTTAGTCTCTTTAGCAACTGCTAACTTATTGCAACTAAATTCAAAGGACATGCGGCAATAACTCCGAGTTATTAATGGGCGAGTGTCACCCAGTTGGACAGACATCCAGAGCCAGACACGATAAATTGCATGCGCAATTTATACTTCGCACTCTCAGCCTACTTAAGGTGCCGACTGCACATGAAGTTGAATAACCCACCCACACAATTGGTGGCGTTTTTACATACCTACACACACACACACAAAACCAGGCTTGGTACGGCATTAATACGTATGGCCCCCAGGAATCGCGGAGTGAACTATGTACGACCCTTTTTCCAGCGCATATATCTCATTGTTTATTCAAAGCCTGCCTCCTGTACACTGTACTGTGGCGCAGTGGCGGCACGGCACGGCACGGCAGTTAGTTAACTCACCAAACAAGATTTCACTGCAACAATGCTCAATGCCCGGCCGGTCCGGCTGTTGCAATTTGTAATAAACCGTACGATCAGATAAAGCCCCCACCAGTACGAGTGTGAGTAGTCCGGACTGAAGCCCGTGGTAGAGATCTGAGAAAAGAGAGAATTTGTGTGAGAACAAGGTCAATCTGCGCTTGCGCATTCACAAGCCACATTCTATACGCACATTTTATCCGTGGAGTGGTACGGACGGAGAGAGAGAGAGAGAGAGAGGTGGTCTATGGGGGAAAACCTGATACGACGGCGATTTAGATCGTAATTACTCGACGGAGTTGCAGTTAATCTCAGTTGTTAGAAACCGATGACGATCGTAACGGCAGATAAACGGTCATTCTATCTTTATCCGCATTTGTAGGTTAATTCTGTGCTTACAGTCGGCGAGATACTTTTAAGTGCATTTTTCTTGCTAGAATTAAATTTAATTGTAGAACAGGTGCAAGATGAGTGTTATTGTGCTTAAAATGAACTGTGGAGTGTGGAGTTATAACTTTCATGGGGCGGGCAGTCTTATTTTTCCCTCCGTTTGGTTGGATGAGATTAAGTGAAGACCCAGGTTGTTGTTGGTGCTGTATGTTTGAAGCGAAAGACACTGATTAAGGTACGACAGTAGCTTATTAGTAGAATCGTGCCTCTATTTTAGGTTACCAAACGGTTTCTCTTTCAACAATTGGGCAATTAACTAGCTAACCGTTTGGGACTTGGGTTATTCACAAACAGACTTTGAAGCGAGAAATAGTCGACCATTTTGCGATATATCTCAGGGGCTTAAAATAAAAGTAGGTTCATAAGGACCCTAGGCTAAGTTTCCCACAACCCTTCCTCTTGAGTTTAAGTTTCTTTTTAATTTTTGCGACTAATTGAAGGGATTTTCAATTTTATGCCGAGTCCAAACTCCAAGCTCCTACAAGACTCTCGAATGTTTGTCAGACGTTCGCAAGAGGTGGCGCTTGTTAAATAGGGGTGAGCAGTCATTCTGGGAACGTCTGCTTTTTTTTAATTTGATTATAAGGAGCCCTCCTAAATATTCAAAATGGAAATACTAAATAAATTTGCAGACGACGAACAAAAGTTCAGGTTATCACTAAAACTGCTCCCTTTAGAAAAACGTCGCTTAAATAAAGCCAACGCCACTCAGAGAAAGTGTAGGTCATGACTAGAAGTGAAAGAATTTTCGGAATCGGTTCAGTAGTTTCAGAGATTACCTCGTACAAACAGAGTTTCACCTTTCTGTTATATAGCTCAGGGGCAGATAACGTCACTTAAAAATATTTCTATCGACTTTAAGTTTCCTTTTTTTAGTTCTGGCTTTCGATGAGATGTGAATTAGGCTTTTGAAATGTACAGGGAAATGAAATAGCTGCTATTGCAAACCTTTTGCTCCCATCTGCTGGTCTTGCCATTGGTTGACTTTCCTGAACTACGTCCGCACTAAGCGATTTACCTAATGACGCTAGTCGCTATACATCTGCATGTAACGTCCGTCTATAGAGGAAGAATCTCATTCCTGATTTGTAAAGCGGAGGTCTCTTCCATGACCCTTAAATATATATGTTTCTATCCGATTCTGGTCAGAGTTATGGCTCTTTTTACAAGAAAGATAAAGGCCATTCATTGTGCTGTCCTAAAGGGTAAGTCGCACTTGCAGTTTACCGCCTATTTACAAGATTAAAAAGCCTCTTAGGGGTCTTTGGCTGCTTAGATGAAATAGCTTATCTCCATTGAGGTTTTTTTTTAAATGAATTCAGTCCCAGATTTTCTTGTAGTGTAGCTTAAACTCTCTGGTGAGTCAATCTATAGCTCCGTTTTTGTTGGCGGCACGCTAGGACCACAAATTTTAGTCTCGCTGCCGAGTTTATGGAAAGCTCGATCGAATCGTAGAATTTTAGAAAATGTTTGAAACTCGGCACTGACTACGGTTTGGCCGATTCTACCCATTTGGTACCACATTCGTGCTTTAACAGCTCTTTTGCCACCAAAAGACCTTTTCGGAACCATCTTCGCTCAATTAAGAACCGCTTTCTATCAACCTGGCATAGGAATTGGGATTTTCCTCAACGACACTCACTATGGAAAGGCTTTTTGGGCCTCGCCGCAGAAACCTGTTTCTTCGTTGGACCGCTCTTTGTGACCCTTATTTTCAAACAATACGCCTTGGAATTGGGACGTGGGACGTGAAACAAGGGCGTGGAACGTGTTATGTGGGCCCGAAACGTGTTATGTGGGACGTGGGACGTTCGACGTTCGACGTCCCACGTTTTTCATTTGGCCCCTTTCAGACGAGCTTTGACTTGTTGCAGCAGCCTACCAATTATCTCGGTAGCCTCAGGCCACAATTTACAAAGAATATAGATAGATGGCGCCATAGTTCCCTACCGCCAAGCTTCCCTCAATCATTCATTTTGTGGGAGTTTTCATTTTTTGAGGTGAAAAGAGTGAATGAAATTGGTCTGTGTGTCCTTAAAAAGATCCCAGCTCCAGCCTCAGATAGAAACCAGCTCACAAAGTAAACATTTCAAGGCTGTTGAATTTTATTCCCACCCATTTAATACAAAACCAGTTCATATTCGGTCCGTATCTAACATGTGAAACAAAATCCCACCACTTCCAAAGACAATGCCTGCCTTGGTCCATTGTTAAAAATATATCATGTCCGCCAAGTTTTGATGGATTATTTATTTGTGGCATTAGAATGGTCGCTTCTATGCATACTTTAAGCAAATTTGCCTTTAAACTCTCAAATACCTCAGGTAGCTTGAGATCGCATTCGCCGAACTGAGTCATTCGAGCTGTCACAGTCACGGTAAATGTTTGGCCTCGATAGTGGTCCTAAAATATTGCCTCTGTACATCGCCTGCCTTTCAATATCAATACCAATAAATTCAAAGTGAATTGTTTTGTCCGAAATTCGTGTCACATACGGAACCGAAAAGCGATACCCTCCCGAACGAGTCGCATTACACCAACGGGAATATGACTTTAGAAAAATCATCAACACATTTGCATGTGTTGCATTTAGCAGTTTTTTTTGTTTTATAATTTTATTTTAATAATGCTGCAACATTGAAATTCGCATGTTCCGCTTGCAAACAAATAAAAAACTCCACGCATTGAGGGCAACATTTACCAAGAAGTTGGTCGCCCCACTTCGACGATGATGATGATGATGATGATGGTGGTGGTGGTGTAATCTCTGTCCGGAGGAGGAGGGGGAGTGGTAGTTGTATACAAGGCGAACTTTTCCGCACACTAGAATTAAGAAAATGCATAACTGAACGCGTATCTAATTATCGCTTTCCTGTTGAATTAAATTGCGCAAAAGAAGCGAAATTGAGATCTCAAAGAGATATGAAAGTCGCGAAAGGAAGCCGCCCCTGGGTGCAAAATTATCTAATTTCTTTGTTGTGGAAGTGCTCGCAATTATTTTCCAACGGGAAAATGCTTTTATTTTTGTCGTTTTAACTTCTTGGGAATAATTAAGGCCACACTTAGTTAGACTGTTAGTGAGTTGTGCCTCTTTTGCATAGTCATTAAGATTGTGTGCATGAGATAGCTTTGGTAATAAAAATGACTGACGTTTTTCTCACCTTAAGAAAGAGATGAAAAAAATGTTAACCTTAAATGTCAGACGCAGGAAATGACAGTAAAGAAAGTTAATAAAGTCTTTTAGGAAAGGGCAAAACATGAGAAGGTGAATCGTGGGGTACATCGTGTGCTGGCCAAAAATGGGTGAACCCTGTAAGATTGATATAAAAGCAATTAACTGAGAAGACTTTTGTCTAAAAATGAGTTGTCACAAAGGAAGTGTCAGTTTTCTTTTTTTCTTTTGCGGGTAACAGCTATTAAAATGGAGCAATATCGGAATTTTCGTCAGGACTATTTTTGAATTAGAAACCCTAAAGCAACAGCTATAGCTACATAAAAAAATTTAGAGTTGACTTTCTTAACGAATTTTTAACAGATTTTCAAGTTTCCTAAATTGCAGCCGTGATTCTATCCAAGGTCTACAGCACGAAAACGATCAATCGTTTCGCTCCCACCACCGTTTGTTTCCATGCAAGTTTTTAAGCGAAAAAAAGTTTCGTTTTCGAGAAATCACAAAAAAAAACGAAAGTATTTCACTGTCGTTTTCGTTTTGTTTTTTGGTTTTGTGTATCTAAATCCAACAACGGAATACATTTCCATTCTGAGCGAAACGACAATCTTTTCAATGACGTTTTCGTTTTCGTTTGGTTTTGTGTAACTCTACGGAAGGCATTTTGCTTTGAAACGACAACCTTTCAATTGACGTTTTCGTTTTTCCAAAACCCGAAGGCATTTTCATTCCGAGCGAAACGACAGCCTTTTCTTTGATGTTTTCCTTTTATTTTCGTTAAATATATTCCATTTGCGGATGAAGAGAATATGAAAATAATTACACACGTGTTTAACGAGATTTTTGTAGAAGTTGTGTAGTCATTTACCAAATTTGTATCCTTTTTTACTGAGTTTTCAGTCATACAGCACATAGCAGGCAAATTTTGGTCAAAACTAGACAAAGGGGCGTGGCACTTCCAATACAAAAAGAAAATAAAATAAAAAAAACATTCGAAATCTTATACATCTCGAAAACTAACGAACCGTTCCTAGACACTCATAGGAGCTAAAGTGGTAAAATATAGAACAGTGAGGGACATGGTCCTGATAGACAAGATTCAAGTAATACATAGTCTGAGACCTGAAGAAGGACGAAGGCAACTTTTTATACCGAAGATTTTTGTAAAGCATATCTTATCTTACCAAGGTGTCAAGCATGTGTCCTGCCCATTTACTCGAACAAAAAAAAATGTCATTATCGCTGTCGATCGTATTCCCATGAGCAATGCACTCTTCTCTTTCGTTCCGTTCCAACAGAGAAAACGACACAAAGAGCCTTATAGCCTTTTCACACCGAGCCGAAAACTCGTCGATGCACTCGCACCGACCACCAACTACTTTTCGTTTGACGTTTCAATCAGCTGTGAGACACAAGTCGTTAAACTTCGGTGCAAAATTTATTGGTTACAAAGTTCGATCGCATTTAATAACAAATAAAATGAATTTAGTGCATTTAAAAATAATATCAGCCTATCAATTAATCGTGGAAAATTATTTAAAGTTGTGAGTTGTGCGGTCAGCTGTTCTGATGAATTTACTGAATATTGCAAAAGGTATGTTTGTTTCAACAACCCAACGATTGGAAGTCGTTTTCGTGGGGTTTTCGTTTTGAAAACTGAAATATGTATGGGAAAACTTGTGTTTTCGATGAAGTTTTCGAGTGTTTTCGGCTCGGTGTGAAAAGGGTATTAGAAACAGGAGACCAAGGACAATCCTTACTCATTTTTTTCGATTACTAAAATTTTTGGCTTTTCTGATTTTCTTACTTTCTGAAGGAGGAAGAAAGCTGATTGATAGCTTTAAATATTTAGGAATGTCTTGGCTCCCTTAACTATTTATCTTTGCTTATAGTGACTGACTGAATTGTTTGAGTAAATGCAAATCAAAAACAATAAAATCCGAAAAAAATTCATTTTGGTTAAACAAGCTCCCAAAAAGTAGGCGTGGCAATGAATGGCGTGTCGTGTAGTCTGTTCGGAGTGTACCAAAACATTTCAACCGGTAAAAAGACATAAAACCCTCGACGGTATTATAATATGTTTGCACAGATTATTGGGTCGGCAAATCTAACTTCCCTTGGCAAACTCGAAGTGACATAAGAGTTGAATATGGAAAAGACTAAAGGACTCACTATACAGCCCTGTGGTGCTCCAATTGCTCTCTGTCGAAGCGGAACGAAAGCGAAGTATGCGATATACCTATAAACAGCAGCGACAAAAATTGGAAAGAAAGGTCTTGATGGGCAGGTGGTTAAAATCTTGAATAATAAGCATTCCTTACCTTGTTCAAAAGCAGTACATTTTTTATTTGTTACTTTCATTTCATTTATTTTAATTAAATGCTTACACATTAAGACATAAGATTGTCTTAAAATTTATTTAAAATTTTAAAGCCTAGTAACGATAAATTCAATAAAAAAAATTAAGACTTGATTCACCTCCAAAGTATTCTCAAAGCTTATTTTCCTTTTAAACCTTCGGTATCCTCTTCACTCACCCACGAATTATTGTAAACTGCATTTTGAAGATTTTTGACATTTATAAATCTTTCCTAGAGTGTCACAGCCTTCCTTTCAAACATGAAGCAGCTTGCCCGTGTGGCTTTTACTTTTTATATTCACTGCAAATTTTTGGCACGACATTCGAAGTGATAACAACTCACCAATACCGTCACATATACCTTTGTCGTCAACACTGTGCAATTATCTCTGTAAAATATTTTGATATTTTTTAAAGATAGATTAAAGTGATTATTGTTACTTTTAAAATGATAGTCATTCATTAATAGGTATCTTCGTTAGAAATGGCCTAGGTTTATATGAAAAAGCTCTTCGACCACCTTTAGTTGACAAACGATCACTTAAAAGCCCCTCCAATGAAAATGACTGAGTAAAAAATCGAATGCTCAATTGCTTTGCAAATCCAAAAAATATGAAATAAAAAAGTTTCTCCACTGATAAGCCACTCAAAACAACCTGTTATCGTGTTTAGTGTTTAAATTTTGTATCCCCACCGATAGGGTTGTTGCCGCGTTCCAAAAAGTGGAGGGGTTACAGCAACTCGCATTGATAACGTGTACTCAGTCGCCCTCAAAAATCACCGACCTCAGTACTTTCCCATAAGCGAGTGCGCGATCGTGCAAACGAATTTTTTTCTGTTCGTGATTTTCTCAACAAAACTCACACCGCGAGGAACATTCTACACCAATGTGAACTATAAATGTCCTGTAACAAGAAAACTCCGCGGAAAATATTCATATATTGTTGACGTTTCACAGGTGCGTTGGTGTTTTTTTTTTTTTTTGTTGTTTCTTAAGGTGGGGGCATATTGCGCGCGCAGCATGATCTGTGTATCTTTAGCCTCGATCTTACAGAGAGACGATTTTGTTTTTATTTTGAATACTAAATTTAACGTCTTGTACAGCAAGTGAACCAAGGCAAATTCATTCGTTGGCATGTGGCTTTTTTTTCGCTTGCTTTTTTATCTGTCTGTCTGCGTGGGGAAGCAAGGGTGGGGGATGGGGCTTCGATCGTATGTCTGATTGCAGCGGAAATTGGTTCATGAAGCCAAGTAGTATGTACACCAACTTGACAATAACAAAAGTGAATGTTTTGTCAAAATCACACTTGATGACGCAGGTTCTTTTGAAGCTTACGGTGGGCCTGGGGCATTTTATTTTCCTACATAAAACCGTGCCCACAATCACTTTAGCCACCGCGATTCACACGGTAAAAGTGGAATGAGATGAAAACTCATTGCAATAGAATTCAGTAACAAAGAGCCGCAGTGGCGACGCACGTCGCAACGGTGGAATATATGGCGTCCACCAGATCGGTCAAACGCACCGTTAAAAGTGAATTACTGTTTGTTTTTGTTTTATTTATGAATTCATATTAATTGATGGCGTTGTCGTTGTGCAGATACTTGCGAGTTTTGCAGCGGAAAGTGAATGGAAAAAGTGAGCCACCATCGATATTTGACTATTAGGTAAATGGTTAACCACAGGGAAAATCAATTAGACCTATACTATTAGAGCAACTGTTGCCAGGGCTGTGTTTGCTAAGAATCCGTCGGAAATATATGTCGGCCCCTCTTACTATCGCTGTTTTCTTCACATGTGATTGTTTTAAGCTCGAAGGAGCCGTATGAAATAGATTAACTTTCTTATTCAACCCGTAATCAAAACCGTTCCAAATTTGTAAGGTGCTTGATTTTTGGCTTTATTCCATGTACCACAACTTGACAATTTTAACTGTATTACATAGGATTTGAAGAATTTTTGTTGTTTTGGGGGCAACGATATCGCCAAAATGCTTCCAACAGGAAAAATACGTCCATTTTCTGAGTTTCAGAATACAACTTGCATAATTTTTGAGTTTGAAATGACTTTCTTTTGTAAGGGAGGTGTCACGCCCACATTTTTTTTCCAGATAATATGCTTCATTGTTTCAAGTTATACATCCCTGGCTCTCTTGATTATCGAGCAATATCGTTTTGAAATTTTTATATATTTTGTATAAAAAATACCACGCCCCGTAGCCCAGTCCCGCCTACATTTTTCAAGGTGTCTACGTGTTGTACATTCGAGCACAAAGTTTTTAAATTATGTGGCCGTAATGGCTGAAGTTCAAATTTTCTTTTTTTACGACGGTTAGAATCTTAGTCTTAAATGTGCTTGTTCAATGAGTGTTGCCACTCCTCCTAATCGAGAACCTTTGACAATAACACTCTCAGGAGACAAACAGATGCACTTCAGTCCATGGATATCAAATTGGATGTATCAAAGACAAATGGACCTGCTGAGAGAGAATGGCTATAAGACTAAAGACTAAAGACTAAAGCGATCAGGAGCTCCACTCCCTTTATTTTAGAAGCGGGTATACAAATGTCAAATGTCAATTAAAATTTTTAAATAAAATTTAATTATTAATTAATTTCAGTTAAATTAAAATTTTTAAATTTTACCAAAAACTAGTAGGAGAATAAACGGTTAAGTGACTGATGCAGTCACAAACCTCTAAGTATAGTCGCGCCCAGAGCAAAGCTGATGGTCTTGCCACTTAGCTCGATTTTTCCATAAAAAAATGAGACTGATTTTCGAAATGAGTTTGGGGACTACAAAAGCTCGTTTTGTAGTCTGTGCTCAAAAATTGTTACCTTTATGTAAGCCAGGTTTTCTGTACCATTTCGAATTATTGTCAGAATTCTGCTAGTAAAAAAAAAACTGCAGATGTAATTTATGAAAAAGTTGGGGGTAAACCCTGAGACCCCTCGCGCAATACTCCAGCACACCATTACTACTCCGCCACTGTGGCCATGCACCTCGTTTTCGGACCTTAAATAGGGAGAACAACTTGTGTTTTAGACGAATGGGCATTGTTCTCGTTGCTTTTATTTAAACATTGCCGGACATACCTTCACTTGTCACCTACATAATGTATACCTACATAATTAGACATCTATTTATTGATTATAGGTGACAATTATTACGTTCCTTATGACAGCATGACAGCTTTTAAATATTCTACAACATACGCTCAAAATTGAATGAATGTTAACTGAATACATAAAATACGTGTCACTGGCCCTTTCTTTGAATCGAGACAATTGGCAACACAGATCTGATTTTTGATTGGCACAGGGGGATTTTAAAATTGATAATGACTTTGAGTTATATAGAGTGCCATGTGGCGTTTCGTGTTGTTGCAGTCAATCAATCAGCTGAAATCGTCAAAGGTCAGTGTTTTCAATCAAATTTTAAATAAATGACAACTCTCTAATATTGTTTATCATTTCGATAAAAATTATCGGCCCATTTTATCCGTATACTGCCTTGGATTTGGAGGTTTTAAATTGACTGATAAACAAGTGCACTCGATGAAATTGTAATTGAGCGCTCAATCTGTTTTGCACAAAAACAAAAATACAAAATAACTATTTGACGGACTGATTTAAAAAAAAAAAATATTTCTTATAGTTTTCGTACCATATATCGAAACGGTTTCATTGAGTAAATGTGCAAATTCCCCCTCATTGTATTATTTATAAAGTTTTTTTTTTTTTTTTTCATAGATTAATTTTTCAAATTGGCAACACTTTTTCCAGCAACAACCATTTTCACCTCTGACAGCTGACTTGTGCTCATTTTGTTTGCTTTTTCATCATGTGACTGAAGGTGCACGGGTAGAGCTGATGGGCAAATTTGGTCAAAATTAAACTTCGAAATTGTTCTCTAACGAACGATTTTTGAGGGATCCCAACTTCTACCATGTTTTGGCTTGAGAAATACGCCCTATAGAGAGCTCCCTCCAATCCAATTTGAATGAGACTCAGAAGGAAATAAAAGCTGGGAAGAAAGCTGTTTACAGTGACTGTTCTTCCTCATCTGATAATTGATACTTATACAAATATTTCAGGCTCTTGCGGCTCAATACCCCGCAAGATCCCAGTAGATATTCTAGAAATTCAAAGGACTCAGTGCAGAATCTGCAGGGACCTTCTTCAGATATATAACTAGTTTCGTTATATCTGAAGAGGTTATTTTTCCTAATGCTCATAAACGAGTATGCTTGGATTCCTTTTTCGGTTATGTTATCTTAGATCTTTCTTGGGTTGCCATGGCCAAGTTCTTGTCCCAGGTTCTAGCCAGCTTCTAGTTTCCTGAATTATTCTCTGAGGGTGTGATCCGCAGAATGGTTTAGCTCCTATGACAGCTATTCCCTGCCCTCCTTTATTTTTGGAACTTGAAACAGTTGACGGACAATACAAAAATTTTTTCGCAAGGAAACTGGTTCAAAAATCGCACTCCGACAAGTGAACTAAGTGAACTAATGCAAAATCACTCATACCGTCTCATCTACCTCATTTTGCTTCATATTTTGTTGCGTAATCCTGATGGTGGTTGTTTTGCCACAGCAGCATCGCATTCATATCTCGATCTGGTAATCAAAATGTTGAAATATGAACTCCGACCTTAAAAAGTTCAAAGAAGAACTTATGTCGCTAGCCTTGTTGAGCAAAGGGCATCAAAAATCATTGGCAGGGTTTATAAATTTGGTAGAAGTCGAACTTCTTAGCGACGAGACTCATGTACATAATTTTTTTAAATGTGAGAACACGATTTGAAGCAAATGAGCTAGGTGAACTCAGTGAGAGGTTCCCAACAAATTTCAATCCGCAAGCTTCATAAAACTGAACATAAATAGACAGGTTTTATTTTTGTTATTTTTTGGTTTTATTGTTTATCAAAAATTGCAGAGTTCGCTTTCTAGTTCCAATTTCTATGGGGGCTGTCCGATTTATTTAGCGCTGCTTGGGTTAGAGGATCACTATACAAACAGCTTGTCGAAGCTTGAACTAAATGAACAAGCTGAACTGGAACTATATTCAGAACTGTCTTAAAGAATGAAAAATGCACAATCCAAAACAAAACTGTTGAGCCTGGTAAAACTGCTCAGATCCTGCCCAAACGTGGTATCACTCCCGTACTGGCTGAACTATAAACAAGAAATTGAGGTTACATTCAGGCTGAAATATTATATCATCAGAGGTCTATCTCGGAAAAAGTTAAGCAAGCTCTAGAGACAAATACAAATCGATTTTTTTTTTGTAGTTCACAAGAAGTTCACTTTTGAAGTTCCCACCTTGCAAAATCTCCAATGACTCCAATTCTTTTTTTTTATCTAGTTACTTTTCTAAGCAAATTAGAGAATTTCTTATCATTCGCATGCAGCATGCATTTCGTATGCACTTGCGTACACAATAAAACCGCAACACTCATTATCAATTCAACCCGAGATTAGTAAATGTATACAAACACGTTAAAGATTAGATATACGACTTCAGCAGTGTTTAAATCAAGATAAATAAAAAAATTGAAATTTCACAAGCTCCTGGCGGCGTGAAGGTCGTTTTTGAATTTCTCAGAAATCAGTTGTTCGCGAAGACTTTTCGAACAGACAAATAAATCTGTATGACAATTGAAATAAATTATTTTCTCAAGTACCGAGACTCTGTCAAGAGTTGCCCTTAGCTGGGAAATTTACGCGCGACAATTGACTGCAAAAAGTCACATATTTATTTATATTATAAAGGAGCAGGAAGGCGCGATTTGTGAATAAAGTTATTAATTTTGAGTTACCTTAACAACAATAAAAATGAAAGTTTGTGCAAATTTTAAGTTGACGTGCTTGGTGATTTGAACACCCCACTGGAAAGGTGATGGGAAGACGATTGAATGGATTATTATCAATTAATTGTGTCATGGAAAAGTACCTACTTTTTTTTTAAATTAACTCTTCACAAGTCTTTGTAAGGAGATTGAACTCATTCGTGATAAAGTGGTGTCCATTTCGGTGTAAGGTTGCAATTCAGATGGACACCAAGGACTTTTTAATGTGAGGTAAAATGTAAATGCCAATCACAATCGTTACAAAGGTAATTTCAGGAAATATTTCTTATCATCCTCTACCTCTTGAACATACCCCTGTTCTTAGTCTATGTTCTGTATGCTGTTGCTTATAAATTTGCACTGCAAATGTGTGAAAATTGTAAAAAACGAAGGAAAACAATTTTTGGGCGCCAGTTAAAATAGAAAAGTTGTTGCAGCCGACACTTTTGAGTTCGTTCGCACCCTGGAAAAGGGCTTCGTCTGACACAGAAGAGAAATATCAATATTCATGTCGGTTTTCAAGCAGTAGCTGTGCCAAAAATATCTGATTTTTTTCGACTTTATTTGATTTATATGGACCTCAAATGGAAAAGTGGCAGTTGCAGTTGGTAGTGTTGTACTGGGGAAAATAAAGCGTAACGAAAAATGAAACGCTATTACGCCGCTTATTACGTAGGCGCAGTGGGTTAGTGTGCTGGACTACTAAGCGAGGGGTCCCAGGTTCGAATCCCGCAAATACCCAAATTCCAACTCAAGGTTTTTTCCACTGCGCCACCTCTCGCGAACGTCTGACAAACATCCGAGAGTGTAACTGTCTTTAAAGAGCTTCAATTAGCCGTTTGAAATCGGCATAAAATTGTAGATCCCTTCCATTCGTTCCAAAAATTAAACTCGCACAAAACGAATGGTTGTGAGAAACTAGGCCTTGGGTCCCTACGGACCTGTTGCGCCAACTATATATTACGCCGCTTCATTGTCACTTGATTGGGAGTGAAAACGCAACGATCATCGAAACGCACTAAACTTACTGCACTACTCTTGTGTTGTTGCGTGACAAGTGGGAGTTTGCTATTGCGTTTCACTTTTCGTTACGCTCCACCTTCGAGAAAATCAAATTACCCTACAGCGACATACGATGTTTCTGTACAAAACGTCCATCTTGAAGTTTAAACAAAATGCAGTCAAGCACCGCTACCGTCTGTTCTTTTTCGTCAGAATTAGCATCTACTGTAAACGTAGCCCTACCCGCTTCAGTTCCAGCTTAAAATCTGCTAAACGAGTTCCATATCTGCTATATCTTTCTATTTCATCAATATCACCGTAAAACCATAAAACACCAACCGTTTTAACATGTTCTGGGACCAGTTATTAGTCCGCTGGAGTGCAGAGCGAATGGTCCACGGTTCAACTCCCGAAAAAACAGAAATTGCAACCTCTCGCGACTGTCTGACAAAGAGGCGTTATTTTTTATCTGAATCGAAGATTGGCTGGACTACTGGAATAAGCATCTCGGGTTCAACCCCCGAAAATATAAAAAGATGCCAAAAAGTTATTTTCGTCCTACTTTCTAAGTAAACTTCTTAATTAAGCCGATGCGACAGATAAAAGATCGAGATGGCCAGGCTTGCAAGAAAATAGAACGCACCCTATCGACAAGTTATAAAAGCGGTATCGTGTTTAAAATTGAATGGCAAATTTGAGGAATTCTGCATTTGAACCGCCTTTGCGGTTTCAAGAAGAATAAGTAACTAGTTACTAAACGGTGGCCACGGTGTAGTGGATAGAGTCGTTGTTTGTGACGCGGCCTGAAACTGTTCGAAACCCAAGTCCTTTAGTAGTTACCTGGAAAATCAAGTCAATTTCGAATTCTTAATCTCCGGGTCGTGCTTTGTCCGTTAAAGTGAAGTTACCTCATTAGTTTAGGAGTTATTTACGTTGTTCTGTTGCAATTTTAAAAACCTCTGGTTCGTTTCGTATGATGTCGTTTCTGCCCATTGAAAGGGGATAGCTGGAAAAATCTTTGAAACACCTATTGTCCCTTCAACGGACTTTTTTCTGACCCCCGCACTTGTCAAGCTTTAAATTTATATCCACTGTGTTCAGTTCTTGAAGTCTGTGCATTGTACCAGTAGTTGACACGTTATACACCTTCTCTGGGCAAAGAAAATTCAGCTCATAGCCATAACAAGTCTCAAGCCTACAGACATATACATAATACCCAAGCACGCTCCATGCCAAGCCCCCTTCCATCCAAGAACTTCACCAACCACTGTCATTTGCTACAAGTGCCCGCTTGAGTCATCAAAGCAACTGCGCCTTTATTCATAGAATTCCCGATAAGCGGCATTAATTTGCGATTTATTGTGCTACTGTCGCAAACGACTTTCTCGCCGGCATTAACACTTCAAGTTCAGGCACACACATTTGACTGATAGACTGAATAAAGTCCAACTTCTTGGTAAATGTCCTTGGTCTTCTTCCGTCCAACGACGTCAATCGGTGACCGAACAACAAGCACCACCACTCAGCAACAACAAAAACAACCGCGCACAGCGTCTGCCATGTCTCATCTCCTTCAAGTATTTGAAACTAAAATATAAATGAAAATGAAAGAAAACAAACTCTCAGTCCATATATATCCAGAATAAGCTGTATAGCGATTCCAAAATAAAACGGTTGATGACTATCCCTCTGACGTTTTCCGCCCATCAGAGCACTCTAGCATTCGCACAGTGTCTCGCTGTTGCTGTGTGTTGAGTTTGTGCCAAAGCAACCCTATAGTCGGTCGATCGGCCCGGCCCCAACAACGACTAAAATAATGATCATCACAATAAAAAAGATATTTTGTCTAACGTCGACCCGATCAACGGTCGGATGGGGGCTTTTGAATATTTTCTCTGTGTTCTGCCTTTCGAATGAATTGACTTTCGAATGAATTTACGAAATTATTTTCTACATTTAAACTATCGGTCTGTCAGTAAAATTATATCGTATATTTTTAAATTTGTAGTGAGAAAACGTAGTTGATAATGTTTTTATCTTTTCTTTCGGTTACAGCGTCGCCGTCAAAATCTTATCGCGGTATTGTGTGTCATCCCTTGCCCTGAACTTGACCGCATAGACAGAAACAAAAGACAAACAAAAACGGAAACAAACTGGAGAAACAAACTTTGTGTTGTGTTGGTGTGTTTAGTAAACAATCGAACGTCATATTTGACATATGAATGCTAACCGTGGTGGAAGGTTAAATTTTTGCGAAAAAAAAAGTGACCGAGTGTTAAATGCCATTCCTGGTGGAGGAACAATTTCGAAACATGGAACACTTGGATCTAGCTGGAGTTGTAACGACCTCGTCGTCAAATTGGCAGGTACCTGCATTTGAGCCATCATCGTTCGAGCAACAAGGTGAGTTAAATTTCATGTTAATTTATTTATTTTAATTGTGCGATCGCCATCTATGATGTCATAGCGATCTGGTCAGCGCCGGGGAAAATACTTTTCGCCAGTTGCATTTTCTGTGTGAATCGTGATCGTGAATCATTCCATTTCAGAGTACAGGTTACTCACCCACACACACACTGATGTCTGGGGCAGTATACAATCAAGCGGGACGCGAATTATTTTCCATGCTGTTCGAAATGTCAAAACGAACAAATCGATTTTTGTTGTGAACTATTTTAGTGGCTTCCAATTGAGTCTTTAAAATTTAGATTGCCTCGATCGTTAGATAAGACTTTATCAGGCCGAGGTGAAGTTAGTTTCAAAAGCTCGTGCTTACATAAGTGACCTTGATGGGGAACACTGTAATGTGCTGGATAAGGGGAACATTTGCTTTGGAAACCCAAAGACGAGGACGAGATAGACGAATTTAGATTGATGGGGGGACTCTGCATAGTTTGGTTACTCAGAATCGTTTTGACAACGTTACAAAGAAATGCCTGGCACATCACATCGTTTAAGCGATAGTACTGTTGCTTATTGGCCAGAATTTGGACGAGTAAAACTTGCTTAACCAATAGATAAGTTTGTTGACTGTCTCTCTCGTTGTTAGTTGTCTTCGTGGTAGCTGGTCTACCGTTAAGACGCCGATTCTTCCACTGGAATTCGCCGAGACGTAAGAAACATATATCACTTGCGATTCCTAGATGAACTCGCTGGTGATCGGAATTTTCCACCGGGGAACACTACGCGAGCGGAATACGACTTCTGGTTTGCTTGGTACCTGTGTCGGGTTGAACACTCAGTTAAGGACCATTCACATGAGCGCGAACTGCGAATAGGCGAATCGCGAACAAATCAATTTAACTGTATTTATGAATTGATAATTGTTATTTGTTCTACCACAAAAGCATAATATTCAATTAATCTAACATCTAATCTAAAAAAAACTGAGTCTTAGTTGATTAAAATAGCGAAATTGATAATTACAGCGAATTGAAAATTCTCGCCGCGAACTGTCACACTTTGTTCAGAATCCACATAAAACAGTCGCGTTCCACAAACCCGCGAATAAAAAATTCCTTCGAACTTAACCTTCAACAATAAAAATGCATTAAATGTCAGAATCTACGAATATTCGCCAGTTCGCAGTTCGCAATTCGCTCTCATGTGAATGGTCCTTTAGTTTCCCTTCATCCAGTCGGCCAATTGAAGAACGGTTTTGGAGTGTTTGAATTAAAATTCAAGCCTTGATGCAGCGTTGCCGCTGAAATTTTTTAAAAAAGTGGCCATCATCATAAAAAAAAAATGTAGCACAAAAAAACAGAGCAGCAAAGACACTTATTTATAACAAAAAGAAAAGCAAACAAATATATTCGCTACGAAGTACTTTTCTCATATTTTTGCATTCTATTTTCTTCAATAAAGAGGAAAATCTAACCTAAACTGAAAAGGGGCCATTTTGATCTTATATTTCAAAAAAAAGGGTCTTGAGACTCGAAAAAAGGGCCAAACGGCAACGCTGCCTTGTTGATGAGTTTTTGCAACTGACTCTTCAGCAGTGAAATGTTTCTGTAAAATTTAACTGAAAAAGGCCAACGTACGCAATTTGGGAAAGTGGTAGGCTCACTGTGCCAGGCATTTGAACAAAACTGTCAAATTGAACGTCAGTTGCCTTGGTTTGATTGGATCTAATTGTTTGTTCTGTTGGTAAGACTGTCATTCATTGAGAGCTGGTTTTTTGCAGCCGTGGCAGGTTCAGATTGAAAGTAATTTTTTTTTTCGATTCCATTCGGCTTTGTTTTTAAGGAAAACATATTTCTTTAAGCGATTTAAGCCAAGTTTCTGTCAATTAAAATACTCGAATGCTCAACTCCTACAGCCATGTTTGACAAACAGTGAAAGTCGCATCCAAATCCTTCCATTTGTTCTCAAGATAGGCGCTTTCATACAGATAGACTCAATAAAAGGTTACGCTGTAAAACAAAATCAGCTCCACCTGTTCGATTTCATTCAAACTACGTTCCCAAGGCTTGGATTCAAATGTTCTGAAAATTTAGCTTTATGTTTTAGGTAGGACCAGATCTTCCGGGAACTTATGCATTTTATTTGAAAGAACTGACATTAGACTGGTGCCACCCTAAACATTTACATTTCTAAGTTAGGCGGCCACGTTAGCTCCCTCCATTTTCGAACTATGAAACCATAGCTTCGCACAAAAATAACGACTTCTCAATTAAGTATTCACAACTTTACTCTTTTCCACTTGCAGATGCGATCTTTTTGTCGTCATCGCGCCAAATGCTCGAGCCCATCATGGAGGAGACTTCTGAAGACGAGGAGAGCGCCCACAACAGTTGGTCGCAGTACGAGAACAACAGTGTATGGAGTTCTGAGTCGGAAACTGGTTCCGTAATTCGAATCGAATTAACTAGAGGTAAGTCACAAATGCACATACACACAAATTGATTCACTATTAACCCGCCTCTGTTTTGGATTGCAGATCCCGATTCTATCTCGGAACGTGACTTCGCTTGTCCAGCAAAACGTGCACGACGTGACGAATTCATCATTGGCGGTCTGCTAACATGTCAGCCGATGCTTGACGACGTCGGCAACCACCTACGAAAATATCAACGAAACGATCTTCTAAGTAGCGCAATCGAAAAAATAAATTCTAACGCAACGAACTCGCTGACGACCGCCCTGAGCGGTGGATCGCTGGGCCAACGAAAACGCTTTGATGAATTCTACTGCGACATGGACAGTCTGTCGTGTAACTCGCTGAGTCGTTCCTCGTCGCTGATCCAGTTTGAGAGCCTTGAACGACAGATGTTGAACGAACAGAGCTTGTGCTCATCCCTGGGCAACTCATCACCGTCGCTGTTGAGCTTTGAGGGCGGCTGCATCGATGGGGGAAGCGGTGGAAGTGGCTCGAACTCAAATCGCGGCTCGACTGGGTGCTTGAAGAGGTTTGAAAGTTCGGACGGCCGACTGCATCAGACCTACTTTGACCTGGACAAGATCGTTTTTGAGGAGAATCTGCATTTCACATCGACGACGGCAAGCAAAAGCGACTCGGAGTCGTCGAGCGATAATAGCGTTGCCTCTCATAAGGTACTGAGTGCGACTGGAGCTGCCCATGCCAGAGGCTTCCTCAAGGGCGGCAAGAGCTCTGCCGAGAATCTGAGCGAAGATAGCGGCTACTGTGAGCACATTCACTCGGTGCTGCGAGCAAAATCCAAAAGCATACCAAATTTCGAGAACTTTTGCGAGGAAGACGAATTCTACGATGCGGCACCGGAGCTGCGCAAATCACATTCCAAAATTCAAACAACGCTGCTAGAAGATGCTCCAAAAATAGACCAGCCGATCGTGAACACTAACGGGTTGGCTGCGGCGTTGGAGGATGGTGATGATGATGATGACGACGACGAGGAAGAGGAAACCGATGGCTGGTATAGTGGCGATAAAAATAGCCGACGGTCACCGTCCTCTTCATCGCCGATTTCTTCCGACGAGTCGTCTTCGGCTACCAACACATCAACAACGTCGTCGTCGTCTTGCGCATCGGCATCATCATTTACATGGCGGCCAGCAGCCACATCGCAAGCGTCTACAACTAAAGAGAGCAGCATACCCGAAGAAGAACTACCACTACATCGATCGCCATTGCGAGCATCCAGTTTGCCAGATATTCGCGGCGAGGAAACACCATTCGCGCTATCGCCAGCTGTCGGTCATCATCAGCGCGAGCATCGCCAACATCGTCATAGAGTTGAATCGGTTGCTTTTCAATCCAACAGCACGGAGCGAGTCGCAAGCGTTCCAAACGATCTCGATCGGATTGAAGATCATCCCAATCGTCATCCGCATCAATCGAACAGCGGCAATCATCACCATCAACGTCAACGTCGATCGTCGGGTCAACGTCGCCAGCCCCTGCTACGCCGTACGCTAAGTGCCTCGTCTTCGTCCGATCTTGATGAGGATCAGTCGTCGTCGGTTGTGGTGGTGCGTAGCAACAGCTGGAAACGAAATCGTAACTCCACCTCAGCGGAGCGCTTGGAAACTTCGTCCCGATCGCTGCATTCGATCGGATCCGGCGGTTCGGGCGTCGGCTATATGAACGCAAGCTACAGCAACTTGACTCTGTTGGATTATTCGGGACGGTCGCGATCAAATAGGAATAGTCTGACATTGGTCAGCGAGGAGGCTGGTAACTTTAAGCGAAACTCATGCGAAATGGTTGACGAAATGCCAGTTGATTGCAAGGTAGAGGACACGCAGGACGCGAACGAGGAGGAGGTCCATCATGTACAGTTGACGATCCGCAAGCCAACGCGGCGAAACAATTCGAAAGCCAAAGCCAGCAAAACTTTCGATCAGGATCCCACTTCGTTGAAGACGAACTATGCCCAGAGTCTGGAGAAGTGCAATTTCGACGCCAAGGAACTGTCCAACAGCGATCTGACCAGGACCCCTCCGAAACGCCGGTTCCATTCAGCATCAAAGAAGCGCGTCGGTATAGTTTCATCGACACCCAATTTGAATGCGTACAAACATGATGACGAGCACGATGACGACATGTTTGTGTCGTCGGCACACACGTCCATGCACCAACTGCCGACCAACG